>CM035429.1:27960943-28058443 GCA_020310875.1 Ceratopteris richardii
CTAGAATGCACACAAATTTTCTACATAGAGCTCCTATGATTTGATCAAGTATTATTGGAATACATCACACATAATTCCCTGAGAGGTTAAAGGTTCATTGGGTAAAACAAATCACATAACCCTAAATGCATATAGGCCCCAGTCTATAGAAAATATTGTCTTGTGACGGACCAAATAACATAACCTTTAGTGATATATGTCCCATTTTTCAAGGATTATTCCTACTTGATTATGGCTAAAGAAACCATCTAAGAAACTGTACATATCTTTCCCTCCTACTCTCTCCATTACATATTTTGTTATTGGAAGTGGATAATCGTCCCTAATTGTAGATGCATTAATCTTTTCATATTAATATGCACTCTAAGTTCCCCATTGTTCTTTCGTACTACTAGAATAGGAGATGCCCACTTTGTATGCTCTATGTCATATATGAGTGAAATATAATACATTTTGTTAGTATCCTATTTGATCTTTGTTGAGTAAATATCATTGTAAGTATAATGTCTCTACTTGATCGGTTTAGATTCTTTGGATAAGCTCCTCAGTTCTTTATATGTCCATGAAATTTAGCTGAGAATGAGAGATAGTGGATGGTTGAGTCCTGCTCATGTTATTTACTTATGTTGCTTATGTTATTTGCCATTTATGTGAGAATACTTGGGGGTTGTGTCCTTGAGATTGATGCATTGAACAAGGATCTGGCACTCATGTATAGGGAAGTGCAAAGCTATGCAAAATCAATCCACAAAAGGAAGTAAGCCCAAAGCTTTGTGAAGAGCTTCAAACTTCTCTCTAGGTAGAGCTTTTGTGAAAAGGTTTGCAATGTTCTCCTATGTGGGCACATATGTCGAGTTGATCTCTCCAATAGAGAACCTATCCCTGACATAATGATAATACAACTCAATGTGCTTAGTGTGAGCATGGAACATAGGGTTCCTCACAATTGCCAACGTGCTCTAAGTGTCAGTGAAGATGGTGGTGGTAGAAGAGTGAACAATACCCAAATCAGCCATAATGCATCTGAGCCTCACACACTCAATAATTGCTATGAAAGCTACCTTATACTCAGCCTCACAACTGGAAGTGGCCAGAGTAGGCTACTTCTTGCTTAGCCAAGATATGCATAAGCTACCAAGCATGAAGCAAAAACCACTAGTGGACACACAAGTGCCATAGCATCCAACCCAATCACTCTCAGAAAAAGCATTCAAATATGGCGGTAGTGATCCCACCTTGGGATAAAAAAATCCAAGTAGCTGGGTACCACTCAAGTAGCAAAGGTGCACTTAACCGCTTGCCAATGCTTGACTCTTGGGCAATGCATAAACCTACTCATCTATGAGACAACAAACTGAGTATCGGGCCAAGTAATGCATAAGTAAATGAGGCATCCGACAGCCTGTTGATAGAGAACAACGTCTAGAGTATCTCTAGCGTCATGAAGACTCAATTGTAAACCTATCTCCATAGGTGTGGTAATAGGTTTACAGTCTTCAAGGCCAAAATGCTAGAATAATGTGTCAATATATTTCCTTTGACACAAAGCCATTCCACCATCAATGTGCATAAACAAAATGCCTAAATAAGGATTCAAATGCCCCAAATTAGACATCTCAAATGAGGCATGTAAAACATCCTTGAAATCAGCAATATGCTTCTCATGAGGACTAGTAAGCAGCATGTCATCAACATACATAACAATGATAAGAAGCACATCATTAGCATGCTTAACATATAAGGTGCTTTCAATTGAACTGTTCTCAAAACCATTGTTAAACGTGCGTTTGCTGTCAGAACGCGTTTAAGCTCTTTTCGAGTTCTTGGGAGTGGAAGGGGTCTAAATAAACAGAGGCCCTATACTAGATTTTCCCAATTAATTCATTCACAAAACAGTACACGAGTGTTCAAAGAACTCTGTTAACACGAATTAATCTCCAGACTCTGGTTCGTTCTCTCACAGTTTCACTTTCTGTACTCAGACTATTACTAACTCTTTCACAACTTTACCGATTCGCTCTGATTGTTACGTCCTCAACACACAGCGCTGAAACTGTTCATTACTGTAATATAGACTCACGTCATACTTAATGGAATAGCGTTAAACACAAATGAAGGTAATCAACAAAGCAAAATAACACGGTTTTACTCAGAATTCTCAAAACACAACACAACGGAACTACACAGACGTATCGCCCACACAGACAGTCTGGCGATCCTTCTGGTTGTCACCAAAGCGTCTTTTCATTGATTTATAAATGGATACAACTTCACGCAATGACCTTTCGGTTTGTGTAGAATATGAAAGGGAAAGATTACAATTGCCAATCCGGCGCCTTACACTGGCACGCACGGTGGACTTGAACCCACATGTATACAAAATCTTATGGCTCATCTATTATACCCTATAGATACATTATTCTAGCTAATTTAAATGTCCGGGAAATTTTCTTTTTTAACGAATCGAGCATCTGTTTCAGTATCTCGGGTTCTACTAACTGACAATAGTCCTAACTGAACTAGTGGCAATAACTTGGCTTATCAAAATTTCTGCCTGTGTTTGCAGAAAGGCTTTCTGCAGATAAAAGTCATTTGATAGAGCTGCATCATGGTTTACATTCATATCGGCAATCTGTTGATCTATTCGTGATAAGCGTTCGGCTTGAGCTCCAAGTTGCCTT
Organism: Ceratopteris richardii; assembly: GCA_020310875.1. Classification (NCBI taxonomy): domain Eukaryota; kingdom Viridiplantae; phylum Streptophyta; class Polypodiopsida; order Polypodiales; family Pteridaceae; genus Ceratopteris; species Ceratopteris richardii. Next base: position 27,963,625 of record CM035429.1, read on the forward strand.
TCTCTTCTCTTCAATTCTTGATTCTGAAATTGAATGGTCCGGTAATATGCATCTCTTTCTCTTCGAATTGTTGGAATCTCTTTCTGGAGTTGAGTGACCAACATCATCTGCGTTTTAAGAGCAGAATTTGATTCAGTCAGGGTGGCATTTACGAACTCTAGCTCTGTATTGGTTTGCTTGAGTAAAATTGACATTTCCTATCCTTTCTGCACGGCTTTAGCCAATTGTTCTCTAGTTTCCTTTAACAAATCTCCCAGTGCTATGTGAGCATCCTCTTTATCTTTAACTAACTGGCATAACTGAAGAATTTCTGCATCAGCAGCGCATAATAAATCATCTTTGGTTGTTAATTCAGTTAATGCAGCATCTCTTTGACTAATCACTGTATCCTGTTCAACAAGGCAAGCCTATAACTGTTTAATTTGGAAGTGCAAATTATGATTCTCTGCTTTAACTGCATCTACCTCTTCCTGCAATGGAATGATATCTGCTTCTAAAACATCAACTTTATGTTGTAATTCATGTTTGAGATTATCGGTAATCTCCTTCATCTGTTGTGGTAGTTGTTGTGATAGGTTGATCAACAAATGTCCCATAGATGCGAGCTCAGTAATCATAGGAATCGAAGGAGTGGGAAGAGGAGGACGTGGTTGAGATGAAGCGGTCAGGAGTTGATGGGAATTAGGCGGAGAATAATTCGATGAAGAGGATGATGAATCCGGTGCGTCTGGTACAATCAGTGGAATAGGAACAATGGGTTTAAGTGGAGGTTTGGGTGGAGGAGTGGGTTGCAAAGTGTTAGCCACCAATACCTTTTCAGTGAGTTTCTGCGTAGACACTTGAGATTTGGCAACTACATTATCCACTACCGTAATCAATTCTGCCAAAATCTCTGCAACAATAACCTGTGTTTCTTCTTTCACATCTTGTTGGGTCTGGTGCTGAGATTCTTCCTTAGAAGATCTATCTTCAGAATCAGCAGTGACACTCTGAGCTTGTTGCTGGTTTGGAGATGACTGAGCGGATGAATCATGATGAATCGATGTAGCTGTGTCGTGGAAAATTTCTTCTTCATTTTTTTCTGCTTTACTTCCAGCTGCAGACGCTTGCACCTGACTGTCAGATAAGCTTATCCAGATGTGTTTCGGCAAAGGAGTTGAAAGAGTTCTTCATCATCTTCTTATCCGGATGTGTTTGCGGCGAAGGAGCTGAAAGAGTTCTTCATCATCATGCAGTATCTGAGCAGATTCCTCATGATATAAAATTGGACCTCTGGGTGGTGGTTGCGCTGCTTGGAGGGCCGGAAACAAAAAAGTGAGTATGTGCAGAGGATGGGAATGCGGTGTGGGCGCGATTTCTGACGACTGGCGGATCAATTCAGTCGCCTCGCTAACGGCGCACGCCGGGTGCTTGGAGCAAGCTCAGGTGCTCAGGAAAAACTCAAAAAAAATGATCATCACTCAAGAAAGTAGTTTAATGGAAGAACACTGGTCATAAACTATAGGTTTAAATTATCAAACTGTATGAAGTCATCCTATAATGATAATGGCAAGGTTAACCCAATTAGTTCAATGAATATTATCATAAAAGTGTGATCATGCAAGTTCGGGTGGTAGAGTGGAGTTTCCAAAACTATATTCAGAGATATTTAAGTTTGGAAGGTGAACACGTTCATTAGCTTGTAAAAGAAAAAAGTATCTTAGTTTAATAATGAAGTTAATGTTTAGCAATAGATAACAAGCATAAAATTCTATTTATCTAAATTAATTTTTCATAGTTCCATAGTTACGTACCTTACATCATGGTCATTAATATACAAGTAAACTTCATAGTTCAAGTTACTGTGCATTTACCATTCCAAGTACTCTTAGAGTATTATCTGTATAATGAGTAAAGCTTGCGAAACCAAATTAAAACTCCCTATGATCCGAATTCACATGAGATTATGGCTGGATTAAATCAATTGCAAAAGTTTAAATGCTTATTCATGCGTCGAAACAGTTGTTCTGATCAGCAAAGACCTTTTTATCTATGTATTAACTTAATGAATTTATCAATTCAAAACAAAAAGCTACCGAGTTAGTACATAAACAGTTTAAAGCATGAAACATTTTGCGTGATTTAAAAAAATCTACAGCACAATCCTCAGAACGAAGCAAAAAAAAAAAAAAAAAAAACAATAGAAAACTGCATGTACATCAATTTATATTAATTGTTATCATCGATCTGTGTCATTTGTCATTCAACGCGTTAAATATATAATTACATTCTTATTGTTTTGTTTAGAAAAAAAATCATCTGAATGGCATCAATCATATCTTTGAAACAAGGTTCACTCGCAAAGCCTAGTTCCTGAGTTGGAACAAATTCGTCCGTACTAGTCCGATTAAGATATATTTTTCAGATGTGTCAATAGAATGGAAAGCGATTCTAAAGAGTTAAACCACTAAGTCTTAGAGATGTCAAAAGTACCATGCATAGATATATGTGCACACAACTGCATTCAAAGCTAATAGCGCATAAGAACTTAACTTCCATAGTCGAATTGAAACATTGAGATCGTTCGATATGGTGGAAGACAGATTAATTTGATCAGCTTATGATATCTTCCGCTCGATCATGAATCAAAGCGCAATAGATAATTGTAGGAGAAACGTCATGATAAAGTACTGTTTAACACGTTGATAAAGACCAGATAATAAACTTGTCATTGATTTCCTCAGGTCCTCCCCTCCATGATTTTCACGTTTTTCTCTCTGCAGACGTTTTCCTCTGCGCACCTCCTCCCATTCTTCGATCATGCCCTGTCTCAGAGTTCATCAATTATACTAGATGTAGTGGCATCTTCACAGATCATAACAGCAATCCTTGGATCTTTAATCACCATCTTCTTGAAAATGGGTGCATTCCTTCCTGCTTCTTAATGTTTTTGGTGCAAATATGCGTCAGCTATCAGAGATGCAGAATAACATAGATCAACTATGATGAGAAACAGAAGAGCATGGGTGCTGCACGCCAGACTTCGATAGGAATAAAGTGACTAAACTCAGAACACAACAGGTATTACAAAAGGTACATATATAATAAAAACCTTCTGTGATTCGTATCTGAATCGCTTCTCAACTATGGCCACGCTTCGGAGCAGCGCAATTACAAGAAGAAGGAGATCAATCGCTGAGAGATCAAATGTTCGATCTCCTCATCGTCCTAGCATGCACAAAATATGACGCTTGATTCCTTAGCAACAGCCGTCACCACCCTTCATGATTTCCTCCTTGCTAGTTCCTTTTTTTACCAACACCCCCCTCCCGGAATTCATAGATGCTCTCCTTTTTCTCTGCCGCGAGCGTCTTCTCTCTCTACCAGTTCTGCCCTCCCTTTCTGGCAATCGACTGTCCCTTTGTTGTACGCCTTTGCCATGCAAATGTATAGTTTGCCTTTTGTGAACTTCTCCTCCGAATTGGATGTCAAAAGTGAAGTTTTCTGACACGACTGATATTAGCGCATGCCTTGGAGGCCGACCAATCTCCGCGAACGCACTGTGTTTTACTCCCTCTAGAAACGTTGGCCTTCTCCCCTCTTTCGAACAACAGTTCTCCCCAGATGGCGTGGTTAGTCTGCCCTCCTCTTCAGTTAAGTGCCCTCCTTTCTCAATCAGAACTGTACTTCTCATGCAAATCTGCCAGAGAACTCGTCCGCCACTCAAAACATATGCTGCCTCCTCCTCATTACTATATTTGTGCCTGTATGAGTTCGTTTTTTATTTACATTCACGTTTTAATGTACTTTATCATAGTTTGCAGTCGCAAGCTTTAGCAATCAATAATTTCGTAGATTCATATGGTATGAATTTTGAAACATATGGTTGTACCAAGGTCTCTATACACACATGAACATAGACATGAGGTTTTCACCATATTTAAAGTAGTCCTCCTTCAGCTGTGTGCATCCACTTTTTATGATAATTAGGTTATTGACCAATACAAATGCAACATCTAATCACCCATATTCGAGACATCGGGTAGTTGATCTTCAATCAATGACATCTAAGAACCTTGATTCGAACCATGGCATTACATGAAGAGCATAAAATCCACTGCCGATCTTGTCACCATGACTTCAATAATTTTATTCAGTAATTCGACAATTCTTATGTCAAAAATAAAGCATTGAGATATCCAGTTAGGGAGAGAGAATCTCTCTGACAACGGCAGATCGCTTTTGTTAACCTGCTTAATGATTGCAACCCATTCACGGTGAATGCACCAGAAATAATAGGAAGCAAAATTGATAGGCTCTCTAGCAGCCATATCAATCACCGAGTAGAATGGGTGAGAAATCCCATAAGTGCATTTCTGTAAGTTTAGGATGGCTACTAAAAATTGTAAAGCTGTTCTTTCAGGCTCAGGGCGACAGAGTATGGCATACTCATTCGAAGAGTGCCTGGGAAACAATTGATTCATTGTAGCGATTGGAAGGTTAGGGCCATTCTCGCGTCCTTCCGGGGAGAGTCGGTAAGCGGCAGCAAACGATTGCATGGTGATTAGACAGGAGCGGGGAAACACGTAATAGGCCAACTCTGCTCGATAGTAGGTGTGGCGGCAATAGCAGCAATTATCTGAGCATAGTATGGATGGCACTCCACTGAATGCCAGGGCGATTCAGTGAAGTTGGACAAACCTCGGACCCGCAAGAATTCACTTACGTCCTGAGGAAGTCCGTCACGGAAGGTAGCAAAGTTTGCTAGGGCTTCCATGATGCGCACATAAAGTAGCATGAATACACAGGGTTTATAGAGAGCACAAAGCACACAAAACACACAGACACAATAGCGACTAACAGCGGAAAGCAACAGATTAAGTAGATACTTGGTAACGGGAGGTGATCAAAAATGCTAATCATCGTGCGATGTTGAGATAATAACCTTCATAACTATGGTGTGCATGCATGAGCAAAATCAATAACAAAAGGCGGCTATTATTCATGGTAATGTAGCAAAACAAGGAGTTTATGGTTTTATTCAATTAACACGCAAAAAGGAAAAGAAAAGAAAAGAAAAAAAAAATACGTGGGCAACCGTAGAACACTTCAATGCGAATCAGGCGCTTGATGATATGGCCGCAACTTTGAACCATTTATCACTTTTGGAGGAGGAATTCCGATCAAAGTAGTCAACCAAAAAGTAGCTGGGTCCACTTGTTCACTAATCCGGTAAGGACCAAACCATCGTAATTTGAATTTTCCAGCCGCATGATTTGATTTAGCATTATAAAATAGCACAAGCTGTCCCACCAAAAAAACTGGAGTTTTTAGATATCTATCATGAGTACGAGCTTGCCGCAACTGCACTTCTTGAAGAGTCAAAAAACTTTCCCAACGATGCTCATCCAGTTCTCTAAGTGAGTCCAACCGAAATGGCAAAGATTCTTTGGGTATCAATTTCTAAGAGATAGTCACACGTAAACTGGGTACTACAAGTTCCATTGGTGCAATTGCCTCCATCCCATATGCAAGTTTGAAAGGAGTCAGTTCGGTTGCTTCTTTGTAGGTAGTTCGGTATGCCCATAATACTGCAGGTAGTAATTGATCCCATCTTTCAGGTGATTCCACAATCAATTTTCGAAGCATAGTCAATAATGTTTTGTTTGTACTCTCAGCTAAGCCATTAGCACGAGGATAATACGGTGAACTAAATTTATGCAGAATCTGAAAAGTGTGTGTGAGCACTCGCATTAAATTATTGACAAAGTGCGTTCCTTGATCTGTTACAAGTTCCAAAGGTTATCCATATCGTGGGAATACGTCCTTCATTAGACATTTTGCTACCAAAATAGTTGTAGCGGACCGTAAAGCCTAAGCTTCTGCCCATCTCGTAGCATAATCTATGCATGTCAGAATGTATCGGTTGTTGCTAAGGATTGCTGGAGGTGTGATTGGTCCAATAAAGTCAAGACCCCATTTCTAAAAAGGTTCCAAAGGTAAGACAGGCTGCAGAGGAAAGAAATGGCGTTGTAAAGGCTATCCAGATCGCTGACAATTGTCACATTGCTGCACAAACTGAGATACATCTTTGTACATAGTAGCCCACTAGAGCCCACTTTGCAAAATTTTTCGGTGCGTTAAATCTGCTGCAAAATTTCCACCAGAAGGTATTGAATGTGCCAGAGCGATTACTGAGTTTACTTCATGTGGAGGAATACAATGAAGTAAAACCCCAGTGTGATCCATATAATACAACTGTCCGGCAATCAACCGGAATATGTGGCTGTAAACTGCAATTTTCCGACGCATTGTAGGTGAAGTTTGAGGGGGAAGACATCCATCAGTAAGAAAGGTTAATAACTGATCATAGTAAGTAGGTGTTATAGGAGGTTCTGTAGATTCATCACTAGTCGTTTCAGTAACATAAATTGCCGGTGTGGTGTCATCAACACCGACCGTAGCTTCACCAGAATCCAAACAAGAGAGAAAATCTCCTAATGCATGTGCAGTGCCGGGTCGATGAATTACTTCATAATCGAATTCCTGTAACAGTAGAACCCAATGTGCCAAGCGGCCACCTAAATGCTGCTGCCAAACCAGATACACCAGCGCAGCATGATCTACATGAAAGATGAATTTTCGGCCTAGCAAATAATGCCGGAATTTCTTTACAGAATACACCAAACCAAGACATTCTCTTTTAGTTCCTGAATAATTCTTTTCAGCAGGAGCAAGCCGTGGACTTGCATAATAGACAGGCCGAAACCACTTATTAGTTTGTTGCATTAAAACACTTCCAATGGCTATATCTGATACGTCTACAAAAACATGAAATGGGCGTTCCCAATCAGGAGGTTGTAGAATTGGAACCTGCGTTAATAATCCTTTTAGACGATCAAATGCAGTTTGACATTCTGGAGTCCAATCAAACTGTCGAGGAGTGCTAGTTATTAGTGGATTTAGGGGTATTGCCAAATGGGCAAGCCACCGTAAATGTCGACCATGCCACCTAACTTGACCCATGAAGCACATCACTTCTTTCGGCGTGGTAGGCACAGGTGCCTCTAGCACAGCTGCAAATTTATCTGGATCGACTTGTATGCCCTGTGCACATATAATATGGCCAAGGAGCTTACCACAAGAAACCGCAAAGACAGATTTGGTGGGGTTCAGGCAGAGTCGGTATTCACGACATTTTTCAAAGCAACACCGTAAATGATACATGTGTGCTACCATCTTACTGAATAAAGAGAAATCATCTAGATATACTTGCATAAAAGAAGTGAGATAGGGTGAGAAGATTTCCTGCATACAACGCTGAAAGGTACTAGGAGCATTTCTTAATCCAAACCACATGATTGTACAAGCAAAAACACCCCAATTCGTAATAAATGTTGTTTTCGGTATATCTTGATCAGCCATTCGAACCTAGTTATAACGAGTGTAACCATCAAGAAATGAATACATTTCATGGCCAGCCACTCTGTCCAGCATTGTATCAAGAAATGGAAGAGGAAATGGATCAGGTACGGTGGCTGCATTCAATTTTCGGTAATTGACACATATTCTGAGCTGCTTGTTTTTCTTTGGTATGATTACAATCGCGGAGATCCATTCAGCGTGCTCAATGGGTACAATGAATCCTACCTTTAATAGGCGATCAAGTTTTGCTTTGACCTGTGCTCCATAGTTAGGGTTCATACGGTAGCTGGGCTGTTTAATCGGCTTTGCTTCTGGTTTGAGCACAACCCGATGCTGATAGATGCGAGGATCCAAACCTTTCATATCACGATAATCCCATGCAAAAACATCAGAGAACTCACGAAGAAGCTGGATCAAATCTGCTTGAAACGCCTCAGACAATCCTTCCTTTATCTTGACAGGTCGTGGATTTACTTCATCTCCCAAATTATAGGTGATTAATTGATCTTTGGGAACATAAAATTGACGAGGTTTGCCTGAATCATCAGTTGATTGTAAAAGTTATTGTAGAGTGGCTTCATCCATAGCAACAGTATCTTCTGTCTCCACTTCTTCGGTCACAGGCACCACCGTACAGGCTGCCGGACTCCAGTTGTCTACAATAGATTGCAGATCTACACTGCCTAAGGAAATCGAATCTTCATTGTTCTTCAAAAATGCTTCTACTTCATCGTCAGATAAGCCATCCAACATGTGGATTGGCTCTACTACATATGGCCTGGCATGAAGTTCACAAGGCTGAATAGCATCAAGTTTGACAACATATTTATGATGATTATCTTTAAATGTTAGTTCTTGTGCTGACCAATCCTGTATAACCTTAGCCTGTTTTAACCAGGGTCGTCCGAAAAGGAGATTATAGTCAAGACTAGACTCTGGTAGTTCTAAAACTACAAAAGTCATCTTAAATGTTGTACCCTACAAAGTTATCAGAACATTCCTTACGAGTCCTACCGGATGAACTCTGGATTGGTCGGCCATTCTTACAAAAAATTGAACAAGCTCAATTTGCGTCCATCCCAACTTTTCACAAAGCGCTGCAGTGGTGATGTTTACACCAGACCCACCATCAATTAGTACTTGAGTAATTTTGTGATTTTTGTATCATACCATAATTAAGGGGACCGAATGATCCATCGTAGAATCAGCTTCCGGTTGTATAGTTGCTGTCGCTGGAATGCAGGAAGACCCAAGACTGAGCTGTTGCTGGGATTGCTGCCGAACTCCCAGCACTAATGCAAGTAACTGTCCAAGAGGGAGAGTAATGGACGCCTTAGATAAAATTTCCCATGCCTGATTTGCTTGAATTGTACTTTTCATCGATTCTGAAGTTGATGCGCCTGTTACAGAGGTAGAATCTTGTTCCTGTGATCCTTCCTTTGGCAGCGGAAGTGGGGTGACCGGAATTGGATCTCGAAACACTATAGGCTCTTTGGTGGTCCATTGACTAGCTTTGTCATACATTCTCTACTGTTCATGGATGCCAGGTTCAAACACTTCTGCTACTGATTGTAACTGCTTACCAGATCTTGTTTGAATCACTGCTGCTTGAGTTTCTACTGGTGAAATATAAACCATATTGGTCATTGGGTTTTGACGTTCTTTCTTCCTTTGATCATATTCAGCTGCATCTTTACAGAATCTGCGTATGTGACCTAACTCACCGCAAAAATGACAGCGAGGGTGTGGCAAAGAATTACCTTCCTGTGATGTTCTTGTCTGCCAACGATTTGTATTGTAATTTGTATTCCGCTATCCTCGATAATTCCTGTATCCTTGTTGCTGATTATTTCTCATCTGAGGTGGAATATAATGGGTGGCCGGCTGCCCTGGTTCTTGTATAATGGCATTGACAGTTGCTGGTCCCTGCACTTTGGCGTTATAAGCACAGTTTTTGGTGGAATGTCCGGTTGTATTGTAGATAGCACAATACATCTGATAGAGAGAGCTCTAGAGAGAGATGAGAGGCAGTACATTTGTCTAGCAAGATCCTATGCGATATTTTTATTGGCTTTTAACTACTCTAGGTCTTCGGTAAAACCTCCAACCTTATTCTCAAGCTGCAAAGCCATTCCAATAACCGCATCTAGTGTCATAGCTCCCACACAACAGATGATCATAATCTGTTTGAGCTGCGGAGTCAAACCATTAATAAACCACTGAGTGATGATATCATCCGGTAAATTAGCATGTGCCGGAGGTAGTTGTATCAAATGAGTTCTAAATAGGGTGGCATATTCCTGCACTGTTTGGTTCAACTTCTGTCTATTGTTCTGTAAGTAATAAAAAATTTCGTCAGGGTTCTTCTTCAGCCAGAATCTCTGTAAAAACGCATCCCTTACCGCTTCATAGGTGCCGAAATGGTTGATATCATATTTTGTAAGCCACCTCGCTACTTCATTAACTAATGTTGACTGGAATACTATGGCCTTGTATGCCGGATCGGGTGGATGGTTAAGTAATGCATAACTTATTTCAAAAGTGAATACATGAGCATCACGATCATCACCTGGAAATCCACCAAATTTGGTGTATGTTACTCCTGTTAGAACAAGTCGAGGTGGAAGTAGCTATTGCTGCTTCTGTTGTTGTTGTTGTTGTTGTTGTTGCCACTCATGGTGCTAGTGGCAGTACTGTTACTATTTCCTGAGTTCTGAGGATGTGTTTCCAATCCTTTAGAGTCTGTATGATCAGACTGCTCTCCTTCCGGTTCAAAAATAGTGCTTAACCTCTTACGAATTTCTAATTCGAATAGCCTATCCTCTTCTGCGGTATCAAACATAGGCAAGCTTACCCCGAACAATGGTGTCTGGAATGAAGATTCACTGGGAAGTATAACACTGTCACCGGAAAATTGTAAATTCTCTGCAACTAGGACCGAACTACTATCGGTGTCGTCCAGATTTTCTCTCCTCTCTCACTTGTGAAGGCCTACAAAAAACATATTTGGTGAAGGTAGCCGGAATTCCCCGAGAAGTCCAGGATGCATCAAGGATGTCAAAGGAAGCTCACATACAAAGTTTTAAAGAAATCAAGAAAGTCCATGGTAGCGGTCAAAGCTGGTCAAAGTTGGCAAATTAGGGCAAAAATTTCATTATCACCAAATTAGATGAAAATTCATATACTTGTAAAGATTGTCAAAGGCAGTCTATAGCCCCAATTTCAGCAGAAAATGGATTTTGTAGCACATTGATATGCTATGTTCATTTTGTAAAAATGTAATTTTTCTAGTTTGACCCTACAAATTCTTGTATAGAAATTTATGTTAGCCATATGGTTTGGCATGTATAAAGATCATATGTGGCTACATATTTGTACAAATTTTCAAGGCTATCAGAGCTTCCTAGACACCTTAATGCCACCTTGCAAGCTTCCAAATGTAGTCAAACTTGTACAAGGGAGATTCAGATGGGAGTTTTTTCTGCATATTCCTGAAGGAGATCTTTGGAAACATAGTCCTACAAAGTTTCATCTTCATCAAAGCCTATTTGGAGGGTCAAAGAGCACAAAGTCCAGTTTTCAGGATCATTGCAGTTTTCTAGTTTAAGCAAATTGAAGGGTTGAAGGGCCACCACATGGCGAAAGCTGATTGAGCCATGTTGTATGATCAAGATGAGCTCATATTCAAGGGTGGAGATGCACTTATGCTTAAAGCAAGGAGGATCCACGAGTTTTTCCATAAAAGAAGACTTTTTTTACAATCAAAGATCAATAATGCAGTGTTTCTCCAAAAATAGTGGCTTATCTTATCCAAATTGATGTCAACACTGATCCGACGGTCCAGATCATCCCCAGATCCAATGGTGGAGAATGAGGGCGCCTAAATTTCACTCCTTTACACTAGATTTGATAGAAAGAACAATTCCAAGCCATTGATTTGATTAATCAAATGGTTGTAATCGAAAGTAGTGATCCTAGAGTTGAGAGTTGATTTCTCTAGATCCAATGGCCCAAATTCATTCAAAAAACTATATAAACCCCCCTCCAAACTCCTAGAGCATCATTGTTAGGCATCCATAGGGCTCATGCTAGCTTACGGTTTCCTTGAGACGATCACCCTCGGTTGAGCGAGTGAGGATCCAAGGTGAGCTAGTATGAGTATAGAACCTAGTTTCAAATTTAAGTTAGAACTCCTATCTAGGATAGGCTCTTGAAACCAGCATCTCTATCTTGACTCACCCTCGGTGGAGCGTGTGAGTGAGTTAGAGATGATTTTAATGAGTCTTAGACTTCTTTAGTTAGACGTTACGAGCCTAGACAGACATAGGGTCACTGGAGTGGAACTCACCTTCTTACGTGTGACATTCGGTTGAACTGTCATGGTTTGAGGGTCGGAACCACCTTTGATCAGTAGACTGCTTCGCATGACGTACCACGACGATATTTTACATGTAACTTAATTCAAATCCATTTAATTCATGTCACTTGTCACTTGTCTCTTGTCTCCTCTCTCAGTCTCTTAAGTATTTTTACATGTCTTCTATTTCTTCTATGTGTGAGAAGGCTCCGCAGTATTGCGTTGAACCAGTGAGGATGTTTCTTTGAGCTTGTGAGTAAAATCCATCATCATAATTCACTTGCATGCATATAATCCATACAAATCCATACATATTTATTAGTTTTTGAAAGTGTATAAGAAGCTCCAATATTGGACCATTCTTCCTTTCGAAACTGATTTATGTGTAAGGATTCCATCTATTCTCATCATGCATACATATCGTCCAAAGAAGGCTATACATATGGATTAGAATTAGGAAGTGTTTAAGAAGCTCCTCCAATGGACCATTCTTCCTTCCAAATTTGATTCGTGTGTATGGTTCTCTTTCATTCTTATCATTCATGTCATCAATCTAACTTGCACACCTACATTCCCATTCCCATAATTATTTCAACATCTCTCTCTTCTCCATACTCAACATTAATTTCACCTTCACATCTTTAAACCTTCCAACATTCATTAGCTTCATACACCCTGTGTGTGCCACGACCGGACTCGATCCACCCGGATTGCGATCACCTCCACATTTGAACCCGACGTGAAACGCTTCGTGGCATTTGCTTCTGATCTTGTTGGGAGGTTGTGATCCATATCCTTTGTTTCATATTTTTCATCCTCATCATATCATCATCATCAGTCTTGAGTGTTGCACTGGATTTCTCACAGTATCGTGCACATCTTCATCGTGAAGTAAACGCATTTGTGAGAGATCTAGAGCATCGTGCATCACTTGCTTATTCACATAAGATGGAGGAAGGATTCAAATCCCTTATTGTTGAGAAACAAAGCCAAAGAATAGTCTCTTCTATGTTGAGAGAGAAGGGAAAATTCAATGGCATCAACATCACAAGCTACTTAGATTTGTTTGAAGAGCAAGCTATGATTTTTGGTCTTCCTGAAGATCTTTTGATATCATTCTTTGAACGAATTGTTGATAGCTCTATCATAAACCGTGTCACTCAATATGATAGTCTTCCTTGGAGTGATTTTAGAAAGGAGATGCTCAAAGAATTCTATCTTGAAGATTATAGCCAACATAATCGAGATGGATTCTTACGATGGGTCAATTCTCCAAAGCCTAGTAGCTCTATTACTCACTTACAAAATGAGTATATTAGACGCTATGAACAACTTCCTGATGAGGATAAGATAACTTTGGAACCTGATCTTGTGATCAATTTTCTTAAGCTTCTTCATCCTGAAACTCGTAGGGAAGTTGAACGGTGATTAGAAGAACCAGATAAGCGCTATGGTCTTACTGACAATTGGCAAAAAGTGCGTAAAGTAGTAGAGGCTGTAGCCCATAGACATCAAAGACAATCCATGCTTTATGAGCAAACTAGTCTTCCTCAAGCTAGCCTTCCACAAATTAAGGAGCAATTTAGAGAACAATCCCATGCTATGCTTTTTGACTCTACTCCTATTCCTCAAATGATGGAGCCTACTCAAGGTTTTAAAGTAGAGCCAAATAAAAGTGTAGTTGAACAATCTCAAGTGGATATTCTCACTAAGCAAATGGAAAGTCTTATTGCTACACAATCCAATTTGGCCAAGACTATAGATGCTTTACAATCTAATTACACCAAAACTTTCCAAAATCAAATGAACCCAATGACTTTTCAAGAGCCTAATCAACATGTTATAGCTACCAATCAAAATCCACAAGTAGCTCCTACTCAAGCATATCAAGTTCCTCCAATGCATAATCCTTCAATGCAAAATCCTCATCCTCATGTGCAAAATCCTCAAATGTATCAAAACCTGTATCCTCAAGCTTCTCAAATAGCTTTTCAAAATCCTCAAAATCAAAATTTTCAAAATCATCAACCGTATAATATGGAAGCTCCTCTTGCACCTCAAGTACCACATGTTGCTCCCCAAGCTCCTCAAATACATCAATTGCATTTTCAAAATCCTAATTATCCTGTTCAAGCAATACCTTATCAACAAAATCCTCAATTTCAAAATTTCCCACCACAAGTTAATCAAAATCCTCAAAATCAAAATGGTTTTGTGCGTGGCCCTCGTAGGTGTCCTTGGTGTGATTCGTTAGAGCACTTTTTGAGAGATTGCGAACTATTGAAGGATGCTAAGGAGCAGCGACTAGTAATAGACATAGACAAGAAAATCTGTGACTATCGATCTACGCTACCTTTGCAAGGAAATTATGGTAAGGGAGGAATGAAAAAACATTATGAAAATATAACCATAATGGACGTAGGAACTAGAGGAGTGAAACTAGAAGCTCTTGATGAACAACAAGTAGAATCAAGTAAACCCACAAAGGAAGGTGATTTTTCCATAGAGGCTTTAGTAAGAGCACGGGATGAGATTAGGAGAATAACGGCTTGGGAGTCACCGATAGAAGATCAATCTCTTATTTCTCACATATCCAATGTAGAAGAAAAACGAAAAAGAGATGAAGTTGAGCCTAGTGAAAGAAGAGTAACATGAAAACAAACCTCAGAGGGAATAGAAACAATCATAGAGCAGGGAGAAACATTACAATCCAAAGATAAAAAACAAGAATGAGCAAAAAATGGCTTGCAACCATGAAGATCGTTATGGTTATGTCAGTGCCTTTGATTGTCATTGTGGCTATGGTTATGCTTATATGTAATTTTATTTTAATCATTCTTATCCTTGTGATTCTCATTATGATGCATTTGAGGGAAAATTTGAGATTAGCGTTCTTATGGTTTATCATCATGCAGACCTTCAATGTTCTTTGAGGTCTCATACAAGATTCATATGGACACTTTGAAGGACTCTTTACTAGGAGTTCTCGTGCCCTATGCTATCAAGAGCACACAAATAACAATACTACCTAGGCTGTTTTAACATTTGATTCATGAAGTCTTCTTTCAATTTGTTAATCCAAGCAAGAAATTATGACGACATCATGGATAAAGACATGAATTTCTACGAACAAATAGGCTGAAATTTTAAAAGCTCATAACTTGATGGATGGTTAAGCTTTTTGCTTGTGCTTTGTGCGAAACTTGTGCTATTTCTCGTGTAGAGTCGAATTATAAACGCAGAGTTCGTATCTTGAATAGAATCGTAAACTCACTGTTCGGATCTTATGGAAATCTTTAAATGATGAGGTTTCCAAAACCCCACTTTCCAAATTTGCAACCAATTAATCCTTGATTTTAACTACTACGTGATCTCTCCCAAATCAACACAATCACTCTCAAGAAAGATAACAAGGAAAATATCACATGCAATAATCACACTAAGCATCACAAATGGACATAAGAGACAGAATTATATATATATATATATATATATATATATATATATATATACACACACACACACACATACATACATATACTTTAGAAAGTTAATGATTTTTTTCATATATATTAAGCATTATAAGACTTTGTTATCCTATTCTATGTCAATGGTCCTACCAATTTTCCATAATTTCCCAAACTACGAGGTATTTTCTCTCCCCTTCCTTTTTCCAAAATTTATTTTAATTTCATCTTCTTGTAACTAGATAGTAAATTCAATTCAACCTTAGGTTCATGGGAGCATCTCTATCATTTGATGTACATTCTATCGTCTCTTGTTGCAATACATGTTTAGAAATGTTTGGTATCTTGAGCGAGAAGATTAAGTACAATTTAAAGTATTAAGGATAGGAGTTCTAATCCCACCATTGGAAATTCCCAATGGGAAGTGGGAGCATATCTCCAAGTTAGGATTATATATGGATGCATCCTAATGTGCTCTACATCAATTTGTATTTGTTTTACTTGATTTACTTGATCTCAAAAGGCATTATTTTCTTCTAATTAAAGCGTGCGAACCACTGTCTTTTGTGAACCACTGTTTTTTGGGCCACTTTTTGGGCTAATCTCTGAGTATTTAGTATAATTCAAGGCTTCATCGGGATTCGAGACTTTCCCATACTCACTTATCCACAGAAGGATCCATTCAACAGTCGCGTATGAAGAAGAACATAAAAATCTGTAAGTCATTGATAAAGAAGGAGAGAAAGTCATTGATTTGTAAAGCACATTTCCTTCGTTTGCAACTTCTTCTGCTTCTGAGTGTGTGTGTGTGTGTGTGTGTGTGTGTGAGAGAGAGAGAGAGAGAGAGAGAGAGAGAGAGACGTCTATGAAACATTTTCTCCTTCTAGTTTTTCTTCATGACTTTGTAGCTATGTTGTGTTATGATTATAGGTTTTGTTGTGGATGTGATTATAGGTTTTGTTGTGGATATGATCATAGATTTGGTTATGTTCCTGAAGATCGTTATGGTTATGTCATGGTTATGTCAGTGCCTTTGATTGTCATTGTGGCTATGGTTATGCTTATATGTAATTTTCGTTTAATTATTCTTATGATTCTCATTATGATGCATTTGAGCAAAAATTAGCGATTAGCGTTGTTATGGTTTATCCTGCCTTATGCTATCAAGAGCACACAAATGACAATACTCCCTAGGCTGTCAAAACATTTGATTCATGAAGATTTCTTTCAATTTGTTAATCCAAGCAAGAAATCATGAGGAATATCATGGATAAAAACATGAATTTCTACGAAAAAATAGGCCGAAATTTATGACATTCTATCGTTTCTTGTTCAAATCTTCTCTCTTTCATTTAAGACTTCCTTTATAAATGACATATTTTATAATTTGACTTCCAATCTTTAATTTCCTTCAAACCCTATTACTTGAGACCATATGAACATCTCGTGCTTGTTTTCATCCAAAGCATGACATGCGTTATGCATCTACAATTGACAATCATTGTTGTTGGTACTTCCAAACATTTCTAGATATAAAATTAGTACCACGTAATAACAATCTCCTCACTAAGGGTGATCTTCTCAAAGTGTTTAGTCATAACTGTGAATTTCATCTGTCCAACTTAGTCAGGTAGAAGATCTTTGGTATTATGGCTAGATGTTATTTTTCCTAGTCTTTCGCTTCTCCGGGATGAAGGAGGCAATGTCAACTAGCTTGTCTTATAGCTCCTTTTCCCAATACTAAAGATAGTATTTTGCAAACGTTTCTACAAGCATTGATGCCATCTTTTGTTTTCATATATTTTTTATCAACCAACTCACGAAAAAATAAAAAGAAAAATAAGAAACTATTACAACACAAATACATCACAAAACTCTTATGAATAAAAGCTCTGAAAGACTTTCCTTACTGAGTTTACTTCCTCTCTATGTACGTTTCTTCTATTAATTTTCCAAAACTTATAATCTCAATAAAACAACGTAAATGAGAAAAGTAAACCATATCGTATCTAATTGTGTGTACAAAACAAGCAACTCTCTACAAATTTTTGAGCATGTTGTAGGAAGAAAAATTAAGAACAGCTACAGTATATAAATATGTTTAACATTTTCTTCTTCTTTATATTATTATCAGATTTCACTATATTCTTTACCTCCTTTCTCCTTTTTTTTTTCTTCTTATACATACATACATATATATATATATATATATATATATATATATATATATATATATATATATATATATATATATATATATATATATATATATATATATATATGTGTGTGTGTGTGTGCGTGTGCGTATGTATGTATGCATGTATGTATCTATACACACACGCACACACATACGCACACACACACACACACACACACACACATATATATATATATATATATATATATATATATATATATATATATATATATATATATATATATATATATATACAAACACACATACATACACATATATATATATATATATATATATATATATATATATATATATATATATATATATATATATATATATATATATATATATATATATATATATATATATATATATATGTGTGTGTGTGTGTGTATGTATGTGTGTTTGTATATATATATATATATATATATATATATATATATATATATATATATATATATATATATATATATATATATATATATATATATATATATATACAAACACACATACATACACACACACACACACATATATATATATATATATATATATATATATATATATATATATATATATATATATATATATATATATATATATATATATATATATATATATATATATATATGTATGTGTGTGTATATGAAAAATCATTGTAGAGTCACCGTCTTTTTATTTTTTCCTATTATTTCTTATACTTTTAATCTTTCCTCCCCTCTTGATTCCGTCCATCTCTTACCATCTAGAAGACCTTCAAATATGCATTGATGTCGTCTGCATATGTTGAATAATCTATAATCTGCATCCAAGTTTGATATGCTACATAGTATTTAATCTTCTTCAGAAGAAGAATCATCTTCCAAGTGTTTATGTATGTATAAAATGAATAAGCTTGATACAACGTTTCTCACAGAATCATAAGAGAAACGAGATATAGAGAGACTCACTTGATGTAACAAAAACCATATAAATCTTTCATTTATAAAATATGAGTATTTACTTAGTCAAATGGAGATATCTAGCTTCCTAGAGCTCCTATGATTTTCTCAAGTACTATTGGAATACATCACACATAATTCCTTGAGAAGCTAAAGGTTCATTGGGTAAAACAAATCACATAACCCTTAATGCATATAGGCCCCTCTCTATAGAAAATATTGTCTTGTGAGGGGACCAAATAACATCACCCTTAGTGATACATGTCCCACTTTTCAAGGATTATTCCTACTTGATTATGGCTAAAGAAATCATCTAAGAAATGGTACATATCTTTCCCTTCTACTCTCTCCATTACATATTATGTTATTGGAAGTCGATAATCCTCCCTAATTGTAGATGCATTAACCTTTTCATATTAATATGCACTCTAAGTTCCCCATTCGTCTTTCGTACTACTAGAATAGGACATGCCCACTTTTATGCTCTATCTCATCTATGAATGCAATAGAATACAATTTGTTAGTATCCTATTTGATCTTTGTTGAATAAATATCATTGTAAGTATAATGTCTCTACTTGGTTGGGTTAGATTAAAACGCTATTGGTATCCTATAGAGGCATCTTTGGATAAGCTCCTTTTAGATCTTTATATGTCCATGAAAAAACGTCCTTCTATTCTTTTATTGATTCGATCAAATCTTTCGCTTCATCTTCTGAGACATCATTACCTTTCAATTCCTAAAGCCTTTTAATTGAGTCTTATATGCTAAAGATCTAAGAAATCATTCCATTAAGCCTCAACCACACATAGTTTCATGAGAAACGTTCTCTCGAGTATGAGATTATGTGCACTCATGTGTGGAAATTCCACTACAACTACAATGTGATCGAAAGTTATTTGATGAGTAGTCAATATTGTGGGAGTTAGACATTTGCGGAAGCATGCAAACAACACGAGGAAGGAGAAGTTGCTTGGAGCATGACACACAATACTAAATGTATTACCACTAGAATGTACAAAGATAAGTAGCCCGTTAGGGCAATAGGCGTATATACAAGCCGAGGGAAAAAACCTCCTAAGGAGGGAAAAAAGTGCCCCGATGGTCCTAGAGTGTTTACACACATCACTACCTAAATATATCAACAAATCCTCTTTGGGAGTGATGCATTGAACAATGAGCTAGCACTCATGTATAAGGAAGTGCCAAGCTATGTGGAATCAATCCACAAAAGGAAGTAATCCCAAAGCTTTGCAAAAAGCTTCAAACTTCTGTCTAGCCAGAGCCTTTTGTGAAAAGGTCTGCAATGTTCTCCTAAGTGGGCACATATGCCAAGTTGATCTCTCCAATAGAGAACCTCTCCCTTACATAATGATAATACACCTCAATGTGCTTAGTGAGAGCATGGAACATAGGGTTCCTTGCAACTGCCAATGTGCTCTGATTGTCAATGAAGATGGTGGTGGCAGACGACTGACCAACACCCAATTCAGCCATAAGGCATCTCAGCCACATACACTTAGCAATCGCTGTGAAAGCTGCCCTATACATAGCCTCATAACTAGAAGTGGCCACAGTAGGCTTCTTCTTGCTTAGCCAAGATATGCATGAGCTACCAAGCATGAAGCAAAAACCACTAGTGGACAGAGGAGTGTCATAGCAACAAGCCCAATCACTATCAGAGAAAGCATGAAAATCTAGCAGTAGTGATTCCCCCTTGGGATAAAAAAATCCAAGAAGCGGGGTACTAGTGAAGTAGCGAAAGATGCACTTAATTGCTTGCCAATGCTTGACTCTTGGGCAATGCATAAACTTGAACATCTGTGAGACAGAAAACTAAATATCGGGCCAAGTAATACATAAGTAAATGAGGAATCCGATAGCCTGGTGATAGAGTACAACATCAAATGTAGCTCTAGCATCATGAATACACAATCGTAAACCTATCTCCATAGGCATGGCAATAGGTCTACAGTCTTCAATGCCAAAATGTTGCAATAATGTGACAATGTATTTCATTTGACACAAAGCCATTCCACCATCAATGTGTATAGACAGAATGCCCAAATAATGATGCAAATTCCCTAAATCAGACATCTCAAATGAGGCATGTAAATCATCCTTGAAATCAACAATATGCTTCTCATGAGGACTAGTGAGGAGCTCTTCTCAAAACCATATGCATTCAGATAGGCATGTATCTTTAAATACCAAGCACATGGTGCTTGCTTTAGACCATATAATGCCTTCTTTAACCTGCACACCTAGTTTTCATGCTCTTTTTGCACAAAGCCACGAGGCTAAAAAAACATACACTTCTTCATGCATGTCACCATTCAGAAATGCTATTTTAATATCCAAGTGATGTACATTCCAACCATGATGAGCTGCAAGTGCACAAATGCTATGGAGAATAGTCATTCGGCAAGTAGGTGCAAAGGTTTCATCGAAATCAATTCCTCTTTCTTGCGCATACCTTTTGCAACAAGCCTACCCCTATACATGTTAACTGTTCCATCAGGTTTATGCTTCGGCTTGTACACCCACTTAGTGCCAAGGGCCTTCTTGCTAGGAGCCAAGTCACATAAACAACAGGTACCATTTTTTCATGATAGCATCATATTGAGATTGCATTGTAGCTATCCAATGTTCAAAATTTTGTGCTTCATCAAATGAAACAGGTTTAGTCTCATCACATACACTAGATGCAGCCATAGCATAGCAATCTGATGCAAAAGAAGTACTATGAGAGCCTGAAAGAGTACAATATCATAGAGGAGCATCTATTTTTTTGTCTCCCAAAGTCTACACTAGCCATTTTGGCATAATTTTTGCCTCTTCAATATCATCTCTCTCATCAACAAGTGCATCATGCAAATCTGCATCAAAAATGGAATGATGTACATTATCACATTCAACCTGCAATGGCTAAGAAGTTGCCTCATTAGGACTAGCACTAGACTCTCCACCTGTAAAAAGAGGTAGCAAAGTATCATATATGACTTTGGAGCTAATAAATGTCTCCTTCGGACATGAAAATAAAGCCTGAATAGCATCCTCCAAAAAACATCACGGTTAACCAAAATGGGTTTAGTTTGTGGATGCTATAGACGATAGCCTGTGCTTTCAGACTTATACCCAACTAAAATAAATTTTATTGCTTTATCATCCAATTTCTTGCAATGTTGTTCAGGCACTAATGCATATGCCAGACAACCAAAAACACGTAGATGAGCAACAGATGTCTTGCGGACATGCCAATCTTCATATGAAGTGATAGACAACATGGCTTTAGTGGGACACCTGTTAAGTACATATGCTACACATATGACAACCTCAAGCCAGAAACTATGACATGGTAAAGCCTGACTCTTGACCATACACCTCACCATCTCCATGAGTGATCTGTTCTGTCGTTCAGCAACTTCATTCTGTTGAGGTGTATAGGGCATTGTATACTGACATTTTATGCCACGTTCAACCAAAAATGCATTAAAGCTAGAAGACATATATCCCCCCCCCCCCCCCCCCCCCCAGATCAGAACGAATGGTGCCCATTTTACATGCTGACATATTTTCAGCCAAAACCAAAAAGTGTTTGAAGCACATGAACACTTTTGACTTTGCTTTCAATGGATATATCCATGCATACCTGGAAAAATCATGAAATTCCCAAAGTAAAGATAGTTTCCAAAGGAGGGTATCTGCATAGGAGCATAGACATCACTATGTATAAGCTAGAATTCTTGCATAGCCCAAACTGAAGAATCTTTTGGAAAGGAGGAACGTTGCATTTTGCCCAAAATACAACCTTCACAAACATGTTTTTCACGTGCCTCCAGTTTTGGAAAAGAGGACACCATTTCTGATTTTTGTAGGCATAGCAAACTCGCGAAATTCAAGTGACCAAAGCATGCATGCGAAAGCTTTGCATCTAACATAGCCTGAGAATCATGTACTACACGTGCTAAATCATTTATAAATCTTTCGTAGTCTATGATCTTATACAATCCATGACATAAAATGCAAGAAGAAATAATGATGTCACCATTTGACAGATCATGAACAATACATCTATTATCAACAAATTTCATAACCAAGCCAATCTTGGCTAATGCAAAAACTGATAATAGATTTTTTGTGATCCCTAGCACAAACAAAGCATCTGAAAAAGTCAAAGAACTACCATCAGCAGTAGTTAGAATGATCTTACCAACTCCGATAACAGGATAAGAGGAGTTGTTGGCACATGTAATAATATTCCTTGTAGGGGAAGGCTTGAGCGAAGAGAAGAAATTGCGGTGCAAGGTAATATGTTTGGTCGCCCCACTATCAAAGTACCAAACATCTGAGTCTAATGCTGATATGCACTGCTCATGAAAAGATGGGTCAAAACTTCAAACAGTAGTAAACTCCCATTCTTCATCCTACACAAGATTAGTAGACTTTGTTTTCAGTGCAGAGAACTCTGCAACAAACATTCCAACCTCTTTCTTCTTTGCCTCTTTAGCAACCAGTTTTGGACAACTCTTAATGACGTGATCATTTGCTTAACACTATTTGCAGAACAATTTATGCTTTTGTGATTTCTTCTCATCTTTGTCCTCCTTCATTGAATGTCTAGCATTTGTAGATTTTTTCTTACAAGAAGAAGAGCTCCATTTTCATTTTCCCTTCTAACTAGCCAAGAGATCTTGATCAGCAACACACATAATAGACCTGTTATGCCTAGACTGGCCTTCTTGCAACAAAATAGAGACTAACTCCTCAAATGAGAAGGAATTTGGATTGCCTTTCATCATCAAATGAAGAGTAGAAGCAAAACCTTGATATGAATCATGAAGTCATTCAGAACGGTCTGCACAAGTGAGCTATCTGGTATAACTTTATGAGTAGAAAGCAATTGTTCTTTCAAATCCCTAATCTTTGTCAAAAAACTATCCATAGAATCACCTTCATTCATGTGCTCACTCTCCAACTGTTTTTGGAGGTAACCAACACGAGCCTCATTCCTAGCCTGGTACAATGTGGTAAGTGTATCCCAAGAATCCTTAGTTGTTCTGCAAGAGTGAATCTGAGGAATATTGCAGCACGAACACCAATCTACAGAATATCACCATCTTCCATACTATCTCTATAAGTTCCAACACCTTTATTTGCAGTACCTATATTCGCATGTGTAACAAGACATCTTTCAACACCTTGCATAATATTCCATAGTCCTTTTGCGATCAATACATGACATGTCATATAATCCCACAATGGGTAATTCGTACCATCCAACTTGTCCTCAACGACCAACATACAAGATACATCAGTGCTTTCAGCCATGGCCACTAACTAAATTACCTTGATGTAGAACAATGACTGTATCTAAGAAAGTTGAACAGAACTACCCTGATGAGTTTTGCTAAACCTGTAGCAGACTTCGAGATACTTATACCGGCCAACCGAAACTAATATATATCTTTAGCACAAGAAAATGAAATAGCCTGCATAAACACTATAATGGTGCGTTCAAAGGTGGAAACGAGCGATTTTGAGATTGTGACTAGAGAAGTGTCGATGACACCCTAGATGAAGTGGTGACGTGCTCTGATACCAATTGTTGGAGTTAGACATTTGCAGAAGCATGCAAACAATACAAGGAAGAAGAAGAAGCTTGGTGCACAACACAGAATACTCAATGTATTACCACTAGAATGTACAAAGATAAGTAGCCCATTAAGCTGATAGGTGTATTTCAACAAATATGGCCTTCTCAAGTTATTCCATGGGCTGACCCATATGTCTATCGGCCAATCAAATTTATTCCTTTGTTGCTTTTACATTAGTCTTTCCCTTACTCTCCCTTATGTTTTTAGTCATTATAGTCACTGTTGCACCAGTCTCCGAGATGTCTTGTATTTTTTACCATTGTAATCTATGGGTAGAATGTTCTTTTGTCTCTTAGCCCTTACAATATTCTCGAATCTTAGCTAAAGCTATCCAAAATATTTGTTTTCTTGCATCTTGTTCATTCTTTGCGCGCTTACGCCAGTGTTTTCGATGCGATGGAATATATGTTTTCCTGCATCTTTTTCATTCTTTGCGCGCTTACACCACTATTTTCGATGAGATGGTGATGGATAAGTTCCTCCAATGATATTTCACATGTAATTCTAAATTTTATCTTCAGTTTCTTGTGATTTCCTTCTTTTCCGAAATCCCTTTGTTTCTATACCCTCATACTTCTACAACTTAGGTTCATCGTCTCTTTTTCGTCTAGATTACCTTATTTTCTCTAACTTAAATGTTATTAGCTTTTTGGTGATTGAGCTCGTTATCGTTCTTAACTCAGCTCATCGCACACAACTTAACTCATGCATTGCTTAATTTGTTCATTCTAAATTCTTGTGTCTTGTAGCACCTATTCTTTTTCAGTGTGTGTGATTGTCTATTGTTTACCGATGAAATAAACGGGCACATTTGGACCTCACATTTCTTCGTTGAAGCAAGATACTATTTTTCCATGAGCGCAGAGAGAGATAAGAGAGAGACTATAGAGAATGCCTTGACTTGACTGACCGTGCCATCGTTTGGCATCACACATGAAAAACGACTAGAAGACCATGTTGCATCATCTTTTACATGGGCACCAAGCCTATCGCATTTTGATGAGCTACACGGAAGGCGTCTATGTGATCATATCCCACTCATCCCAAATCCGCTCT
Source organism: Ceratopteris richardii (assembly GCA_020310875.1). Classification (NCBI taxonomy): domain Eukaryota; kingdom Viridiplantae; phylum Streptophyta; class Polypodiopsida; order Polypodiales; family Pteridaceae; genus Ceratopteris; species Ceratopteris richardii. Next base: position 27,988,704 of record CM035429.1, read on the forward strand.
TTCTCATTATCAGGAAGAAACTCCTTCACGAAAAGAGTTTCAATCTGATTGTAGTCTATAGGGATGGAGTTTTGAGACTCATCCACCACTTATAAGCTCGTGGGCCAAAGTGAGAGACTCTCTTCAACCACATGATACTCAAGTGGTGTGCCCTTTAGTTGATGCAAGTCATTCCATTTCTACAATCTATGGGTAGAATGTTTTTTCCCTCTAAGCCCTTACAATATCCTTGATATCTTAGCTAAAGGTATCTCGAATACTTGTTTTGTTGCATCGTTTTCAATCTCTCGTTAATGAAGGTTTGGTTAACTCTTTGCGCGCTTACACCACTATTTTCGATGAGATGTTGATCGATAAGTTCCTTCAATGATATTTTACATGTAATTCTTAACTTTATCTTCAGTTTCTTGTGATTTCCTTCTTTTCCGAAATCCCTTTGTTTCTATACCCTCATATTTCTACAACTTAGGCTCGTAGTCGCTTTTCCGTCTTGATTATCTTATTTTCTCAAACTTAAATATTATTAGCTTTTTGGTGATTGAACTCGTTATCGTTCTTTTTTTTTTTAATAAAAGGAAGTTCGGCCTTAGCCTAATTTCCCGGACTTTAATTAAAATAAAGAAAAAAAGTTACAAGTGAATGGGACTAGTGCCCATGGGACTCCCCAAATCCCACAATGCAGGGGAGGAGTATGGCAAGCTAGAGGGCATTACAAATGAGGCGGATAAATTTATCATCACCCTCATGTGGGAGCCATTTGGGTTTCAACTTGTTGTTTTTGAGGAGATAAATACAGTGATGTCTAAACGGTGGACATCTCTTATCTCCGGAGATTCTTTTACCTAGGAGAAACAAGGATTTCTCGATCGACCACTCCTTAGGAGTTTGGCCAAAATTGACAGCACATCACTCCCTCCAAATCTTCCAGAGAGTCTCACCTCTTATGGCATTCCACAACCTCGATGAGCAGCCGATCCCCTCACCCAACATCACCTCTTGCTAGTTGATTTCGTTTGTGAGTCTTAATACTCGGGTCACGTGATGCCAAATAACACGCAACTTGGGGCAGTCGAAGAACAGGTGAATTAAATCTTCGATGCACCGATGGCAACACTTGCACCATGGCGGCACACCACATATTTTGTTAACCCTTGCATTGGACCAGATACCTTTATGCAAGATTTATCGCATGAGAATGGACTTTTTGACCTCAATTAGGGGGTGCCAAATAGACATGAATTTGAGTTCCCACTGAAGTTTGGTCCAAGAAAGGCACCATCTCTTGTTAAGAGTGTGGTGAACATCTAAATCCTCTTTGAAGTTGGGGGTTTTGGACAGCTTCTCACCATTGCTCCATTTGAGGCCCTCTAGGCAAGGAAGATCCTGACCGTAGAGAAGGCGGGTAGTTGAGCGGTCCCATGCTAAACATCTGCTTTGAAGAATAGTCCATTCCTCAAAGGTAACTCTAAGTCTGGGATCCAATTCTTCGAACCTAATCCACTGGCTGGTCTCTTGTTTCCAAATTATTTTCCACTGTTTGAGCCCCTTGTTCCACAACTACTTTGCAGTTTGGAGGTTCCAAGACTCCACCCCCCTAATGCCACTGATCGAGAACCAAATAGAGTCATTTTGTCTTATCCCAGCCGCCCACTTCCACTCATCACTGATTCTGATGAATTGTTTGGCCTTGTTCCAATTCTTCCATAAGGAACACATGAGGCTAGAGCCTTTAGGGGACACCGGGTAGGGGGAGAACAAAAGCCTGAGAATCCCTATGTCCTTCTAACCAGGATGGCCAACTAAGGTAAGGTCTGTCGTGTTTTTGAAGATCAATTTGGCCCAAGAGGACTCCCTATTGCTCCAAGCCTTGATAAGACACTTTGCTGCCAGCTTGTCAGCCAACCCAACAATATCCAAAATTCCCAAGCCCCCTGAGTCTTTAGGGCTAGTGCAAGTTTCCCATTTGATTTTGGGAATCCCGCTTCTGTTAGGGTCCCCAGTCCAAAGGAAGTTTTTGCAGATTCTTTCCACTTTGGCCGAGTCTTTCTCCTTAGGTCTCCAATACAAGATAAAGTAAATAATTGTAGACAGCATAAATGTGTTAACAACCATAGCACGCCCTGCCAAGTTGACGTGCATACCTTTCCAATGATTTAGCTTGCTATCTAGCTTGGATAGCACCCAGTTCCAACGTTGGTCCATTGAGATGTCGAATCCCATCGAAATGGCAAGGAGACGGAAGACTTGACCGCTAGGGATAACTTGACACCCCTGATCCACCGACAATTGGGGAGTAGGTCCGTTGTGTAATAAAGTAAGTCTATGATCCAAGGGTCTCACCGGTTCAAACATATCTGAAATCGGACACCGTTTGGTCATCCGTGTGTATGACCAAAGATCTCGAGTTTTAGACTTACTAGGAGGTCTTGTGCTCTTGTGAACAAGTGATCCACTTAGCTTAGTGGTTAAGTCTCAAGGATGTGAAGGAGGAGGTCTTGGGTTCAACCCCCATGGGGTACATGGGGAGAGTGTTTTGCCCAAAGAGCTCTAGAGCCTTCTAGAAGCATCCACTTGAGTTAACTCGAGTTAACTGGGACACTTGGCGCACATGTAGTTACATGGCTGACACTTGGATGGTTAGTATCCACCTGCCCAAGAAGGCAGTCCCCTGGAGAGAGCTATATATAGAGGCATTTGGTTGGGAGGAGAGTCATCTCTCAACCATACTATAACTTGTCCAATACAAATCCATAATGAAATTTGTCCAACTTAGGACACTTTTCTCAAAGACTTTAACTGAAAGTTCTTGGGAATTGTTAATCTGATGAGCACTTCCTAACTTCCCTATTCTAGAGTATACTGGACTCTAGGAAATCATTTATGCTATAACTTGAAGCAAACTCAAATGAATAAATGCAAGAGAACAAGGATTACGACCACCACATGCTTGAGAGATGACTCTCCTCCTAACCAAATGCCTCTATATATAGCTCTCTCCAGGGGACTGCCTTCTTGGGCAGGTGGATACTAACCATCCAAGTGTCAGCCATGTAACTACATGTGCGCCAAGTGTCCCAGTTAACTCGAGTTAACTCAAGTGGATGCTTCTAGAAGGCTCTAGAGCTCTTTGGGCAAAACACTCTCCCCATGTACCCCATGGGGGTTGAACCCAAGACCTCCTCCTTCACATCCTTGAGACTTAACCACTAAGCTAAGTGGATCACTTGTTCACAAGAGCACAAGACCTCCTAGTAAGTCTAAAACTCGAGATCTTTGGTCATACACACGGATGACCAAACGGTGTCCGATTTCAGATCTGTTTGAACCGGCGAGACCCTTGGATCATAGAATTACTTTATTACACGTTGATTGCTCTAAAAGCAGTTTTAGCATGGTTTATTTTTGAACCTGACACCACACAAAAGGTGTCGAGGCACCACCAGAACACCTCAATGCTGTTGATATTGTTATGCACAAAGGCATTCATGTCATCAGCAAAAAGTCTCGCAATCATTTGGCCGTGATTCAGAGGTAGGGAAAGACCCTTGAGATTGCCAGCGTCCATGTGATGCTTTAATAGGCAACTAAGTCCATTCGAGGCGATAACGAATAGTAATGGAGCCAGAGGGCAGCCTTGCCTAATTGATCTTTTTAAACGAATGGGCTCAGAGAGATTACCGTTGATATTTATTCTAGTTGAAGCATTTCCAAGAAGAGTGGAAACCATCTTCGTGAACTTTTGACTACATCCAAGGTCTTTCAATGATTGAAGAATAAAGTCCCATTCCAATCTGTAGTACGCTTTGTCAAAATCGATCTTAATGAATACCAGGTCTTGAGCAGACTCCTCCGCAAAAGCAAGGCCTTCCCAAATATCGACAATTGCTTCAAGTATAGATCTACCTTTGATAAAACCTTTCTGGTCCTCACACAGCCATGACTTTAAATGACAAGAGATTTTGTTGGCGATAACTTTTGCAATTATCTTGTATCCTGTTTGGAGCATGGTAATCAAACGCCAATTTTAAATTTTGTTCTTATCTCCCCTCTTTTGGATTAACTTGATGATGCCATTATTAAGACACTCAGTGAGGGCACCGAATGAGAGAGCTTCTTGCCACACGAGGCGTAGTGGGGTGAAGTTCTCTTTACTCGTTATCGTTCTTAGCTCATTTGTTCATCCTAAATTCTTGTATCTTGTAGCACGTATTCTTTCTCACAGTGTGTGATTGTCTATTGTTTACCGATGAAATAAACGGGCACATTTTTCCATGAGCGTATAGAGAGAGAGACGATAGTGAATGCCTTGACTGACCGTGCCGTCGTGCTCCTAAGAGGACGTGTTTTGACTGACGATACGCCAGTTCAAATAGAAAAGCTGTTACATGGATGTTGATGGACGGTTGCTTCCTATCCCGTCGATATCTTTTATGGAGTGGTTACAGCAAGGACGGTTGCTTTCTATCCCGTCGGTTACATGGCCTGTCGCATTTTGATGAGTACAAGGAGGGCGTCATGCCATCCTGACGTCTTCCCTTTTTTTTATTTTAAGAAAAATACGTTCGGCCTTGGCCTATTCCTCCGGATTTTAACTAAAGAAAAAAGAACAAGTTAAAAGAGAATGCAACTAGTGCCTTTGGGAGCCCCGAATCTCACAAAGTAGGGGCAAAAGAATCTTCAACTATAAGAGATGTCCACCTTTTAGGCATCATAAAGTGTTTTTCATCGAGAACAACAGACTTAAACCCAAGTGGGCCCCACATCCTAACATCTTCTATGTACACAGACGAGCCAAGCCATAAAATAATTCGCGTTTTCTATGCACTCATTCTGAACGATGAATTTCCACTTTAAAATAGCCTCCTCAACTAAAATTTCCACTTTAAAGCACCGATGGTCTGCAGAATACACATGCACAGACCGGATAAGAAAAGTAAATATGAGTTAAATTATTGGAAATAGAGGATCTTTGGCAATACATGTCTAGAAATGTTCGGTAGGTTGAGCGGGAAGATTAAGTACAATTTAAAGTATTGAGGGATCTTTGAAAACTTAGATTCAAAGTATTATATACAATTTGGGAGACTTGATCATATGGATTTCTTCTAAAGAGAAAAAATCAATCCATCACAAAGGCTCATTTGAGTTCGATTGAATTTGTATGCCGTGCAGGGAAGTATGTACACACCAATCGTTTTTACCAATCATTCAGGTACTCTTGTTGTTCCATATCATAGATGAGGTTGCAATTGCAAACACTATGCATACAAGATGGTTGTTGCTCTTAGATCAGTAAAACGTTGTTTGGTACTAGATATATATATATATATATATATATATATATATATATATATATATATATATATATATATATATATATATATATATATATGTGTGTGTGTGTGTGTATGTTTGTGTGTGTGCGCGCGCGCGCGTGCGTCTAGTAATCCAAGTTGGGTAGTGTTGATTACGCAAACGTTGCAATATTTATGTAGAGATATACTAAAAATTTGACGAAAATCTAAAACAACTTTTAATGCACTGTTTGGATGTCTTCAAATGGTCCTAGAGAGCAATGAAAGGACTTCCGTATTTTGAGACGCTCTTGGACTCAATAGCAGGACCCAAAATGTAAAACTATCTAGAAGGGTTGAATGGTGATAATGAGATCATGAAGCATTTTTGTTTAAAGAATCATACTCTTACATTTCAAAAATGGTAGTGCAAGTATTTTCTCCATACCGCATCACATTTTGAAATGTCTTTTTAGATGACATTAGTGTCTCAGCAAGAAGGTAGATCATCTACAGTACGCTTGAGCTTTGTTTCCATAAAATATGAGGAATTTAGGTTGGAATTGAGCCTTGCTAAGTGTGCATTTCGTGTGGCTAGAGGGAACTTGTTGGGCACATAGTTAGTAAGGAAGGTATTTTTATTGATCCCATGCCCACAAGCCTCATGCCGGACTATGGAGGCTTATCTAAGTCTATGTATGCACAGGTCCATACAACCTGAACTTGCATAACCGTAATCCTAACAATAATAGCAAACCATAACTTGCATGAAGCTCCATAACATCATAACCATAAAGGTTTGCATGCTTGTTGAACATTAACTCACATAACCATAATCATGCATGCTTGTGCATGCGTAGACCTATACAATATGAGGCTACATAACCATAATCATAAAAAAAGGAAATCCGTAAACTACATGACTTATAAAAGCGTCATAACCTTAAACTTGTGAGTACGAAAAAAAATGAATTTGCGCGATAATAATCACTAGACCTATTCTAAATGAACCATAACCTCCGTCAACACATAACTCTATAAACTAAAATAACATCACAACCATAAAAATATACATCTTGTTACTGTTGTTATTGTTAGTGTCCTTGTCAAAGGCTAGGTGGACACCATAAACTTTTGTATGTGTTCTTTAATAAAACATATAGTGGGCTAGTGAGCTAGAGGCTGTAAGTTCCATCACAGTTTAAAACACCTAGGAACTTGGCATTTGTGCTCTCCATGTACCATGTGGTTTCTATATTTTCTTCAGGTCTTTTTTAGAGTACATTGTGCAACATATGGATCTCGGTTTTCTAGTATGAGGGTATCACCATGACCTCTATAGCAGAAGAATGCATTGTGGTGCATTTCCATCACACCACTTTATTGGTTTGAGAAAATTCTAACGCAAAATCTTTGTTGCTGAAATGAAATCAGGTGTAAACATGGAAGCTTGAACACCACAATTGAAGAAATGGCAACGAAGCTGGGCTCGTGTGCGAACCGTGGAGCCTTTCATGCCGACAGAGGCTTGTCGCTGCGAGCAACAATTTTCTCTTAACGAAAGGGTGCGATGCTGGGCTGGCGCAACCATCGGGAAGGAGCTTGTCGTCGACGGTGTCTATCGCAGGAAGGGTGACTGTCTTCATGAAAGTGTCTATCGCAGGAAGGGTGTCTGTCGCCGGAAGGCCTCTCTCGCTAGGAGGGTGTCTATCATCGGAGCAATTAGTGTCTATCGTCGGAAGGGTCTATCGCAAGAAGGGTGTCTCGTCGGAAGGAGTCTCTTACCAGAAGGCCTCTCTCGTCAGGAGGGTGTCTATCGCCAGAGCATTTAGTGTCTATCACCGGTTCGAGTCAGGTGGCTATCGGTGGGGCGAACTCGGTATCTATGTGGGCCGTGGCTGATGCGACATTCGTGAAGGGTCTATCAGTGGTCGGTCATGAGAGGGGGCCCGAGACTCTTAACTGATGCCTAAATTATATCTATCGGGCTCTCGTGGCCACCTCAATGTACATGCTCAGTTTAACTAGTACTACTAGTCGGTACTTCAATTGCGAGTTCTCCCGCTTATTGAAGCTTTTTATTGTAAAATTGAAAAAAAAAAAAGAGAAAAGGAAATTAAGGAACATTAAAGGTGAAGAAAGAAGCTCTTTTAAAAGGAGAGGACAGACCAAATAGACCTTTCTTCAGATCTGAGGCTTATGGGTAGAATATATTAGAAGGGGAAAATAAAAAAAAAATCATTACCTGATTTCTCAACTCTTAAAAGCTCTTAGTCGTTTCCTTTATCTCTTAATATTGCTTCTTCCTTTGCTCTCAAGAGTGATGTTGTCCTGAAGCATTCAATGAACCTCGTGTGGGTTTGGTGAATTATAGATAAAAGGGAGAGGTTTCTTTCTTGTCGGGCATTTGTCATGGATTTGGGGACCCCCTCATTTGTGAGAAGTAACCTGGCCCCTCCTCTGGGGGAGACTGGTAACCTGGCCTCTCTATTGGAGGCGGGATCTCGTGCCGCCCTTGGGGCCTCCGAGAGTGTTGAACCCCCCTTGGTCTCCCTCAGTAGATCCACAATTCTGTCAACTCACGAGGAGCTCAAGAAAGTTTGCCTCGTCGGCCAAATGTTTGGCCCTAGGCCCCTGCCCAAAACCGTGCGACAGTGGCTTCCCAACGAGTGGTTCCCACGTGGGCTAATTGTTTGAAAGTGTCAGTTCTTACCGTCAAGCCACATGTTGCTACTCTTTGAAAATGAAGATATGGCGTTTCGAGCCCTAAGTGTCGGAACCTGGGAACTCGGCTGGGCGACCCTGTGCCTATTCAGATGGTCCCCTGATTTTACTCTCGGCAAATCGAAATCACTTCGGTACCCTCTCTGGGTTGAGCTCCCTAACCTGCCATACTTCTTGTACAACTTCGTGTGGAACATTGTTTCTCCTATTGGCAAGCCGTTGGCCTCACGCGAGGACATTGGTGGTCTCATTTATGAAGGTGCAAGACACTCGTTCAATGCTCGGTGGCACCCTCAAATCTGTATCGAGGTTGACCTCAGCATGCCGCTTCCATCGAAGATCAAAGTGGACTTGGACTAAGGGGATGTATGGGAGCAAGACATCAATTACAAAAACCTTCCCAACACGTGCTTTTGTTGTGGCCAACAAGGTCACAGGATTAAAGATTGCCCATTGAGACAAAAAAGAAAGCGAAATCAAGAAGCCCCCAGAAATGCTGAAGACAGCAAAGGGGCATTGACTCACTCGACAAAGGAAGAGGAAGTCAAGGGCCCCCTTAATCCAGAAGTTGATGCAGATGGGTTCATCGAAGTCAGAAGAAGAAGGAAAAGAAGCCCTAGGGTGACTTATGATCGAAACAACATGTCAGTTACCCCCTCCAACAACTTGTATTGCAATCTGGAAAAGGAGATCAATGCATTTGACTACCGAGGAGGGAACCAACTTGAGCTGGACACCAATGACAAAGCCCTAGAGATCCCTGACAATAAAGAAACCTCCCAGGAGGGTTACACTACAAGCAAAGAAGATGGCTTTACTACTAGTAAAGAAGATAACATGGATAGTGAAAGTTCCATCATCGGATCGACTATTCCGGAAATGGTGTCGAAAATGGTGCCTAGTTCTTCCCACCAGGAGGCATCCCACAAAGGAAAAAAACCTATGGAGTTACCTTGGAAAAGCCCCCACAAGAACCTATTGCTAATTTGGGATCTGATCCCAACAAAAAAGAAAGATGAATCCAAGAAAAGAAAGGACAAAGCTTCCTCCCGTAAAGAGGGCTCACTACGACAATGATCATCATCTCGTTAAATGCTAGAGGGCTAACCGACCCCTGAAGAGTGACCATCATTGGTCAATGGCTTCCGGACATTAGCCTAAACCCAGAATTCATATGTATTCAAGAGATTAAAATTGACGGAGAAGACCTCTAGAAATGGCTTAGACATGTCTCCTCAACCCATGTTTGGATTTCAACGGCACACCAGTGGGGTCTGGTGGAATGGTAATCAGTATTAATCAATTCTGGTTTGAAAAGCTTGAGAACTCCATTGAAGATGAATGCCATCGATGGATTGCTGTTTCTTTTGGTGCTCCTTTTTGTTTTACTTTAGTTTCTTTGTATGCCCCTATTGGGGAGTTAGAGAGACTAAACACTTGGGACTCCTTGGACTCACTCCCCCACAACGTGCTTATTTGTGGTGACTTCAACATGGTGGAGGACCCTATGGATAGATGAATGGGCAAGGGCAGGGTCATCGATAGTCGGGAGAAAGAAACGTGGGACAAAACCAAACTACACTTGGATTTGGTCTAATTCAAAGATTCGAATGGCTTTTCTTGGTCAAATCTCCAAGCGGGCGAGGACCTGAGGAAAGCTAGACTTGATAGATGCTACATTTCTCAGAGTTTTACTCATCAGTGGGGCCACCCTTCCCTCTCGCAACGCATCGACCTCACCATCTCTGATCACTACCCGATCGTTATCACTTTCCAACCTTCCACCAAGATCTGTAAGGCTCCTTGGTTCCATGTCAGTGCGCCCTCCTTCTCTCTCCCCTCCCTCCATCAAGAAATTGCTGATGTGTGGAAGGAGGCGTTCGCCTTCGGCTTGTCCCCAGCCAAGTGTTGGAGAAGTGTGGTCGATAAGTCACGATAGATCATGATTAGATCCAGGAAGATGCTCGAGACTATGTGGTGGGCTCGTAGAGAAGCTCTATATCATAGAATCTAGATGCTCAAGGAGGAAGTGAACAAAGGAAAATCTCAAGCCCAGAAAGGTCTTCAAAAAATCAGAGCGCTGCTGAGATACGAGGAAGAAATATAAAGGAAAAATTTGCAAATTTTCTTCAAGGAGTGGTGGGTTGGCAAAGCTGACAAACCCACCAAAGAGATGTGCCGTATCCTTAAAAGGAAACATAACAGAGAATCGATCCCGTTATTGCTAGACTTAAATGGCAACATATGCAATACGGAAGAAGATAATTTTGGGATCATTGAATGGCACTTCACGAGACTCCTAGGGACCTTGAACCCCCTCTCCTAGCATAGAAGGGACTGTATGGCAGCCATATCTAGGGTTTCCCCCCACAAGATACCACTCAACCTTCGCTCCCTGCTACATGCCCCTATCTCTATAGCCGAAATCATTGAGGTCATTGATGCCCTCCCTTCTGGTAAAATCCGGGGACCCAACGGGCTCACTAATGAGTTCTTTAAATCCTTCAAGTTGGTGGTTGCCACCCCTCTTCGTCTGGTTTGGAAAGAGGCACTCAAGTTTGGCACGCTTCCTTCTTGTCTCAACAATGGCATTATCAAGTTAATACACAAAAAAGAGGAAAAGAACAGAATAGAGAACTGGCCTCCTATTATGATGCTCCAAACAAGATACAAGATCATTACCAAAGTCATTGCCAACAAAATCTCTTGCCACTTGAGAGCGTGGTTAAGCGAGGACCAAAAAGGTTTCATCAAAGGCAGGTCAATTTTGGAAACCATTATAGATATCTGGGAAGGTTTTGAATTTGCAAATGAGTCTAAACAAGACGTGGTCTTCCTCAAGATTGACTTTGATAAAGCCTACGACAGGCTGGAATGGGACTATATTTTGCATCGCTCCAAGATCTTGGATGTAGTTAGAAATTCACCAAGATGATTGCGACCCTTTTCGGAAACGCATCAGCCCAAATTAACATTAATGGAAAACTTTCGAAGGTGATCAAACTTAGAAGATATATCAGACAAGGGTGCCCATTGGCTCCCCTTCTTTTGCCATTGCCACAAAAGGGCTTAGCACACTGCTGGAGCATCAGGTGGAAGTTGGTAATATCAAAGGCCTGCGTTTGCCTCATGACCACAGTCAGATCACCATGAGACTTTTTGCCGATGATATGAACGCATTTGTTCACAATGATAGTACCAGCCTGGAGACATTCTGGAGGTGTTTGGCTACTTTTTGTGAAGCCTCTAGATCCACAATCAACTACCTTTAGAGCTATTGTTTGGTCACAGCCCGACCTTCTCATTGATCATGGCTGTCAAATCATTCCGCAGGGCCAAATTTTTCGGCTTCTTGGGATTCCCTTGGGGTTTGGCGTCTCTATGGAACAGTGGTGGAACTAGGTGCTGGCCAAACTCGAAAACAAGCTTAACTATTGGAGAGGTATGCAAATCAATCTTGTTGGTCATGCTATGGTTATCAACACGTTCCTCTTATCATCTACCATTTATTTCCTTTCTTGTTGGAGATCGAAAGAGCAAGATCTGTCCAAACTGGATAGTATTTGTAGAAACTTCCTTTGGACGGGTGACCACAATAGGAGGGGGGTGCCTAAAATCAAATGGTCCATCTGCACGAGCCATAGAGATAGTGGGGGACTTGGTATCCTGGACATTGGGTGCATGGCTAACAAACTGGTGGCCAAATGGATGATTAAGGCTTGGTGCAACGGGGAGGCCTCGTGGGCCAAGTTGATCTTCAGAAACAAGAATGAGTTGGCTCTCATGGGTTTCCCAAATTGGAAGAATCTTGACATCTTGACCTTGTTGTTTTCCCCGATCCCTGTCTTCCTGAAAGGCTCTAATCTCGTGTGCTCCCTATGGGAGAGTTGGAATAAAGTAAAAAGCTACACAAGAATAAGTGAAGACTGGAAGTGGGCAGCCGGTATCAGAAAAAACGAATCTATCTGGTTTTCGATCCATGGCATCCAGAGTGTGGAATCTTGGAACATTCAAAATGCCAAAAAGTTATGGAACAAAGGCTAAAAATGGAAATATCTCTCGAAACAAGACACCAACCGCTAGATCAACTTCGAGGATATTGACCCTTGCGTCAACATTTCGTACGAAGAATGGAACACTTTGCAAAGCAGATGTCTCGCGTGGGACCAACACAAAGTTTGCCTTCTCATGGGACACGACACATCAAGCTTGCTTGGCTTGCACAATGGGAATAGCCTATCAAAAATCCCTAACATCAAAGAAACGATTGACTATTAGGTTAACCTCAACAAGAAGTGGTGCCTGTTATGGACCTCGCTTCGGTGGGATATGAAGTTCATGGCTATGTGGCATCCCCTCATAGAAATCAAAAAGTCTGTTCTCTTATGGCAAATTCTTCATCATGGAATCTGGACCAACCTTAAAGCTAGAAAATTTCTGCTACCAGTCTATCGAAGATGTTTCACACATCTTCTTTACCTGCCTTAACTCTAATAGACTCTGGCAGACGGTTGGAAAGAAAATTAGACTTCAGAAACGTCTCAGTTGGCAGTAAGCCCTGTTGGGAGAAGCGATCGGCTACTCCGCGACTCTCTAGAACGCCATCAGAGGGGAGGTCCTATGGAAAATCTGGTGGAAAAGATGTGCTTTCAACTTTGGTGACTCCCCCAAAGAGTGGTCAATTGAGAAATCGTTGTTCCTCCTTGGCAAAAGGATTGTTAACTCTAAGAAATCCCCCCCTTTCAGGCATCATCAAGTACTCCTTTTGATCAATAACAAGCTTAAACCCAAGTGGGTCCCATATGAGGGTGATGAGAGGGTAATTAACCTTCTTTGTAATGCCATCTAAGCTCTGTAAAAGATTCCCCTGTTTTGTGGGATTTGGGGGGTCCCGTGGGCACTAGTCCCCTTCTCTTGTACTTTTCTTTATTCAATTCAAGTCCGGGAGAGTAGGTTAATGCCAAACTTCCTTTACATTAAAAAAAAATTCTTTGTTGCTTTTGTGTGATCGAGCGAGCACTCGCCTACTCACTCGAGGCTTTCTCCAAGGCTTACGACTAAGCCAGCGACCAAGGCATAGACCTTGGCATACCTTATCATCCGAGTCACCGAGGTCATTGTTGGCACCCTTCGTTGTGCATGAGGGAGGACCTTAATGATCAGGAGGGGGAAGACTAAGGTTCACATTACCTTGAATGTATTTTTGGGCCCTATAAGCTTCATTTTTTTCTTTCAAAGCATATTTTGAAGCATTTTTGGGGTTATTCTTGGAGCCATTTTGGAGTATGTTCACACATAGTTCTCCTAAGAAAATTTCAAGAACATCAATATTAGTATTATTTGTACATCTATGGTAAAAAATATTTAACTTTGAGGCAATGCCTTGAGTCGTGCTAGTAAATCTACAAGTTTCTTGAAAAGTTTTTAGCTATGGTGGTAGTAGCTACGACACATTTGTGTAGGTTTTTTTTTGCCTAGAGAACATAACTAAGGGACACTTGCAGATGTTCTTAGCTAGTATTTGGCCTATAGATTCATTCTTTTAGCGCCATCTTATTGCATATACTAAGCACATACACACTATGTACACTTCTGTGGAATCGCTTATGTACTTGCATATGGTCATAGATATAGCAGTTACATTTTTTCATGAAGTTCTTAAGATTGATAAAAAGGGTCATGGTGAGGTTTTCTTAATAGGGATACATCCCAATGTGAGGTAGTCTTCAGTGGTGCATGTGGAAGACTTACACAACCTCACCATAGGACATGTATGCTAGTTGTTTAGAGGTGCTCGACAAGCCTAGTTGGCTTCTTTTGGTCAAGTGGTTATATGCAGTGGAGTTACTGGTTCACTATGAGAGTGTCCATCTCATTACTTTTGGTTTATTTTTTTCTTAATACTAATAATATTTTTATTTTGTAGAAAATAAAATAAAAGGTTTTGAGATTTTTTGTTTTTCAACTATACAATGGTCGATTTTACTCCTAGACTTACTTATTGATGTGGCCACACACCCTCTCATGTAATCCTTTTGGTTGGTCATTGTTGTTTATTAAATTGATCTCTTTGGGGAGAGTTAGTTGAATGTTTTCTAGAATCTAACATGTTTTTATCCCTTTTTATCCTTAATGGCATTTGGACTATTCTAGCTCCAATTTCATTCTAGTCAGCTCTCTATCATCATGGCATTAGAAATCTCAGGTACATTGAGTGGATCTAGGTGTAGGGTTAGTGGTCCCAAGAGGAGATATAACATGCATGAAAAAGAGCATTTTGAGATCTAAAAATTTGATGGCACGAACTTTCCTCTATGGAAGAATTAGATTAAAGATTTGCTGATTAAGAGGAGATAGTGGAAACCAATAAATGGAATCTTATAGAAGCCAATTGATATGTATAATGATGATTGGGATGAATTAGATGAAATGGCTAGATCTACCATTTGATTGCACATGGTTGAGAATGTTTACCTTATAATATTGGACTATAAAAGTGTAGAAATGCTTTGGAAGAAGTGATGCAATACCTATAAAACAAGAAACAACATCAAATAAATCATATCTGATGAGAAAATTACATGACCTTTGCATGAAGGAAACAAATAGTGTTATTGCTCATCTATATGAGATTGATGTCATATTTTCTCTGTAACATGCTCAAAATGTGGAGATGGATAATTAAATGAAAGCAGTATTGTTGTTATGCACCTTGCCATCAACATAGGATATGTTTTGCATAGTTATTAGCAATAATACACCTAGTGGTAAACTAGTCAATGATGAAATATGTGGAGCACTCTTGAGTGAGGTGATTTGTAGAAAATTTATGTTTGGCACTCATAGTAGAGATAAATATAATTTTCATGATTCTTACTAGGGAAAGAATCAACAACATGGTTGGAGCAAGAAAAAGGAAAAGTATGATAAGAAAAATAAGAGTAAAAGTAAATCAAGGAAGAGGGATATCAAATACCATTATTGTCATAAGAAAGAAACATAAAGAAAGATTGTTATGCGTTAAAAAATTCTAAAGGTAGAGGAGAGAATATTGATGGGCATCTTAAACAGCTACAATCACCATCTACTTTGACTTTCAAGGCTGAAAAAATTAATGCTTATTTTTATGATACTGATGTGTTCATGCTTAACACTATCGTGCCCATTGAGGCTCTTATGTTTGGATTGTCTTTCCCAAATGTGGCTTCTTGATAATGGTGCTTCTTTCCATGTGACAACACATAGGTATATCCTATCAAATCAAAGGATGAGGCATGCCTTACCTTCAAAAAATTGCTCCTTTGATTCAGACTAAATCAAGAACTAGGATCAAGGCTTTATGTTTAGATAATTGTGTTGGGTATACCTCACATGAGCAATGTCTTTTCTGATAATTGTGAGGAATTCATAGAGGTTTTACAACTCCTTATACCCTTATAAAGATTGGTTTCATTGAAAGGTTGAATAGAAATTTTCATGATAGAGTAGTTTCTATGTTGCATCATGCAAATCTTTCACAAGGCTTTTGGGTTCAAGCCATCTTGACTACAGTTCATGTGACTAACCTTTCACTTAGAAGTAATAGAGGTTTTAAAGTGGCACAAGAGTTATGGATAAGGAAGCCACCATATTATGATCATCTTCAAGTTGTTGGTTGTGAAGTGTATTTTCACATACCAAAGAATCTTAGTAAGAACTTCAACCATAAGTAAAAAAAATGCAATTTTCATAGATATAATTGAGGAGGAAAAATTTGGATATAGCTTATGGGATCGTGAAGCATGCTCAATGATTAGAAGTATTGATATCTTTTTCAATGATTCTAAGATGCATAAACAAACAACTAAGAAGCTTGAAGTGAGAAGAGTGTTCTTTGAGGATACTACTCCTCTAGTTAGCATGCATTAAAATGTGACACATAGGGTTGTTCAAGAGAATGTACAATCACATTAGTTTTCAAATGCTCTTCTTAAGAAAACATTCAGAAGTTTTGCACATGTCTTACATCCACCTAATACATATATTCCAAATTTGGATTTTGTTATGCTATGATCTTCATGAGCCTTCTTGCTACAAAGGCGCTCTAGACATATAAGGTTCATGTCAAGTGGGAGCGTGCCATGAGGCATGAATCACATTCTATTTAAAAAAATTGCACTTGGGATTTAGTACCTTTAACAAAGAGAAGGAAATCTTTACCATACAAATGGGTATATAAGCTAAAATTAACATCAGATTGTGCTTCTCCAAATTATAAAGCACAACTTGTTGGAAAGGATTTTAAGCAACAAGATGTTGTTAATTTGGAGGAAATCTTCTCTCTACTAGTCAAGATGACTAAACTACACATGTTGCATGAATTTTTTTGCAATGGAGGACTTAGAGCTAGTTCAAATGGATGTGAAAACTATGTTCTTGTATGGAGATGTTACCAATGAGATCTATATGGAACAACGAGAGGGTTATGTTGTTCTTAGCAAAGAAAGTCTAGTTTGTAAGCTGAAGAAGAGCTTATATGGACTTAAAAAGAACCCTAGACAATGGTACCAAAAGTTTGATGCTTTTGTGAAAACTCAAGGTTATTCTTGAAGCAATGAGAATCATTGTCTCTACACAAAGAGATGATGAGTTGGCACCTTGATATGCTTGATACTATATGTTGATTGTTGGGAAGTTCTTGTATGAATTATCATTTCTCAGAAAGAAACTGAGTGAGATATTTGATATGAAGGATTTTGGGTAGATAAACATATTCTTGGCATGCCCATTACTGATGATGGGAGTAAAAGATGCATATAGTTGTCGGAAAGTGACTAAATATAAGAAGTACTTTATAGGCTCAATATGCGGACTGGCAAGGCATTACGTACACCTTTACACCCTTATGTGAAATTGAGCAAGGATGATTGCCCCAAATAAGATGAGGAAAAGGAATTCATGAACAAAATTCTTTATCAATCTCTTGTTTGTAGTCTCATGTATGCTATGGTAACTATAAGAGCAAATGGTTCATTTACATTCGAATTTGTGAGCATATATATGTTTAATTTTGACAAGAAACATTGTGTTGCAGTCAAGATGATTTTGAGATATTTGTGTGGCACTAAGGACAAGTGTTTATGGTTGTGTAGAGGAAATAAATCCATTGTTGGTTACATAGATTCTCATTATGTTGGTTATGTAGACATTCGAAAGTCTACATGAGGGCACATTTTTCATTTTGCTAGAGGTGTTATCTCTTGGAGATCTTGTTTTCAATAACTTACAATTGTTTCCACTATAGAAGAAAGGTATATTACAACAAGTGAGCAATGTAAGGAAGCATTGTGGATTTCTCATCTTGCTTGTGATATGTTTCCACCTCACCAGGTACCTTGTTTGCTAAGTGACCATCAAAGAGCCATCTCTTTAGCTACGAATCTGGCCTAACATGCAAAGAAAAAAGACATTGAGGTGAGTTATCACTTCATTAGAGATTCCTCAAACACTCAGCATATTGTTCTTGAGAAGATTCATGCTCAAGATAATGCTGCAAATGCTTTTAGTAAAACTCTACTACAAGATAGCTTTCAATACTAGTGTTCCTGATGGGGGTTACTTTATTCATGATCTTACACAGTTACTTCTATCTTATGTAACATTCCCATGTTGTGGGAGGTAGATTTTGTATACTTACACTCATGTATTCTTTATTGTTTTTTATTTTTTTCCCAAACTCAGTTTAGACATATTGGCCTTTACTAGGAGACTTTCACCATTAGTCTCTCTGTGAAAGGCCAAATGTCTATCTTACACTTTTGTATATGTTCTTGAATAAAACATATACTTGGCTAGTTTGCCACAGATTGTAAGTTCAACCACATTCTGTAGCACCTAGGAAATTTGTGTTTCTGCTCTTTGTGTACTGTGTGGTCTTTGTGTATTGTGTAGACCCTATGCAGAATACTGTGTGGAGCATCTCGAGCTTTTTTTTTTTTGCTACAAGGGTACGTTCATGGAGGTCTGAAAAAGGAGAATCCACCATTGTGCATCGGCATCACACCACTTCACATCCCTATACAATAATATGATAACCATGAACATGTGCATGATGATGTACTAGAAGTACATGCATAAACCTTAACCAAAAATAAAAATTGTCATCATAATTGTATATAAATTGCATAAACATAAAGTGAACTTGAGAATATTAGAAACAGAAGAAAACATCTCACGTATAAAATGCTAAGTTAAAAATTCCATTCATATGATGCAAACACACAATTACATCCATTAGAAGAAAATTTTATATACAAAATGAGAATATTGTGAGACTCATTGACTATGATATCAGCATGACTATAGTGGTGTAGATGCATCATCGCCATGGAAGATCAAAGAGGTCCTCATAATTTTGAGCCTCTCGCATCCTTTTTTCTTATAATTCACATACCTTGTGCTTCTTCTCCAGCTAGTTTGGACCTTATGGTATCTGATAGCATAGGAATATCCAAATCTGAAACCATAGGAATTCTGTTTTTTATTACCAAAGTTTCTTATACCAACCAACTTCTACCATAAATCGTTCATTGAGCTTCTTGATAAAAACATCCTTTTAACATCTTTAAGAAATGATCTACGAAGAACATCCATCTTGTATACATAGTTTTTGCTATTGGAACCTAATGTACTATATGCGTAATGCAACAATAAGTGTACCTTAATGGTAAAAAAATTGGTTGATAGATATTTCCTACACGGGATACAATTTTTGTTAAATTCAAATGAATAGTCTTCTCCATAAAAAACGATTGCAAGTGTTCTTTGTGTTGTCCCTCTTTCTAGAATTGGTAATATCTCTCATCGATCTAATGTGAACCAAAAGCATGACGTTGAGTCTCATGTCGACTTGTTGAATACTTTTGACTAGTTAACTCTTTATGATATGAACATTTACCTTACATTATTTGCAAAAGAGTTTTTACTTTTTATTTTTCTTCTCAGGTTTGTCTTCCTTCTTTGACTATATAGCATTAAGATTTTTTTTTCTTACGAGTAGATGAGTTTCATTTACCTTGGCCCTTTTGATTAGCTAAGAAACCTTGATCTTGAACATGCATAATTGTCTTATTCTCTCTAGAATAATCTTTCTGCAACAAAAAATGATCTTTCTGCAACAAAACTAAGACTAATGCCACAAAGGTTAGGACATTCCAGTTGCCTTTCATTCTCAATTGAAGGCTAGAAGAAAAACTCCGATATGAATCTAGAATAACGTTAAGAAGAATCTATACAATTGAAATATCTAGCAAAACTTCATAAGTAGAAATCAATTCCTCCTCCAAATATTTGATCTTTGTCAAAAAAAGTATGCATAGAATCTCCCTCATTCATATTCTCACTCTTCAACTATTTTTGGAGGTAAGCAATAGGAGCTTCACTTCTTGCCTGGTATAAATCTATAACTGTATCCCATGGATGCTTTGTTGTTTTGTAGGAGGTAATGTGGGGATAATGCCATGTTTGATAGATATAGCTAGCAATGCATGTGCTTGAGCATCTCTAGCATCCCAACAAAGTTGCACTCTAGTAGGCATAGCACAAACCACAACATGAATAAAAATCTTAAGATCATCATCCTGAATGCCATCTACAAGACCTTCAATAACTATATTTGCAAGTGTAGTAGGAGGTTTTTCAACACCTTGCAATATTCCATAGCCCTTTTGCTACTAATATGTGATGCATCATATATCCCAACAATAGGTAATTCATACCATCGAACTTATCCTCAACAGCCAACATACAAAATTATCATTGCCTTCAGCCATGATTAGTGACTAAATATCTTGACGCTTCAAAGATATTATATCTAAAAAATTTGGATAAAAACACCATCTGGAGCTCTACTAAACATGCAGGAAACTTTATGATACCTATATTGGCCAACATAAACATATATATATGTTTTGCAAAAAAAGAGAAATTTCTTGTACAATCAATGCCATAGTGCATTCAGAGGTTGAAACGAGCTGAGGTCAAAATTTCAATGCTACACAACAAACCTATTTTGAACTTCTAATCACCCCGAGTATGCTCATTAATTTTTGTGTGATTTTGAGAATGTGACCAAATGGGTATCAACGATGCCCTAGATAAAGTAGTGATGTGCTTTGATACAAGATGTTGGAGTTTGAGGTTTGTGGAATCACACAAATAGAAAAAGGAAGAAGACGAAGGTTGGAGCACACCACAATACCAAATGCATTTCCAAGTGAATGTACAATGATAAGAGACCCATTAGGTCTTAGGCAAATATACAAGATGCAGGGAAAAGAAGCTCCTCAAGAGGGAAAAAGGTGCCCTAGTGGTCCTAAGTCTATTCACACATATCATTACCAAAATATATCAACTCGAAGCTTGGCCATTGTGTGGCCATAATATTAGGTGTTATTTAATATTGTTGACTTTTTCTAGTTATGAAAAAGAAATGTATTCATTTTCAACTCTATCCATGTCCAAACTTGATTATTAGCACTAAATCATGTAGAATACACAAGCACCATTGCATGAGAAGTTCCATTTGATGAGAAGAGCTTTGATGTATTTCATAGATTGACAACACATTCTATGTAAAGGCTTCATGATCAAAAAACTTGAATACCATCTATTCTTGTAAATATTAGACCTAGAGGAAGTTACAAAAACAATAAATTTTACGTTGGTTTTAGTTGTTGTCTACATTTATCCATAATATAATATGTTCACAAACGCCTCTCAATCACTTTTACAATCATTTTATTATTATTTTCTTTTTTTGGTAGTTGATTCATCAATCTATTCTTCCACTTAGGCTTGAAATCAAAATGAACAAATGCGTGCACATTGGGGACTCCCTTTGTCGTCCACTTTCTAGGGGCTTGATTTCATGCCACACTCCAAGCTCCTTTTTCTTTGTCTTTTGTAATTTTAGTCATTGACCTACTCTTCTAGTTATTCTTAAAATGCTGAAATCAATATCACACGTACATGATGTGTGGATCCCCTTATCCTCCACTTTTGTAGGGGCTATCTTTTAATCGCATTACAAGTTCAAACCTTGGACCTCATGCTCCATTGTCCAATAATTTTTCACTAAACAAAAGATCCCCCCACTCATAATCATTTTTTATTGATTTTGTGATCCTGGTTATTATAATATTCCAATATCCTCAGAAAACAACAACTAAAAAATTCTTAGAACTATATCAACTATTGTGAAATAAAAAAAGCTCATTTAAACGAGCTCTCTCGATGGAAAGGCATAGAGAGGATAGGGCATTGACTAGAGAGCATACAGTAGTTAGTCTTGTGAGCTACTTTAGGATTGCATTTCGACATTGTTTGTATTTTCATTAATTATTTTTTAGGTTATTATGTTTATTTAATATCACACATATGTTATGATACTCATTACATGTGTATAGTATTTTGCCCAAAGAGATCGAGAGCCTTCTAGAAGCATCGACTTGAGTTAACTGGGACAACTGGTGCACATGCACTTACATGGATGACACATGGATGGTTAGTATCCACTTGCCCAAGAAGGTAGTCCCCTGGGGAGAGCTATAGAGGCATTTGGCTGGGAGGAGGGTCATCTCTCTAGCATGTGGTGGTCATAATCCTTGTTCTCTTGCATTAGGCTTATGAATTGAAACTTCAAGATGATAGTTGGATTCATCCAGTGTTCCATGTTAGTCAACTTAAGAAGAGTCTCACGGATTTAGATAGTCTAGTTGGAAATCAGGTTATACTTCCACTTCTAGTTAAGTGAAACAGCTCCGCATGACCCTGAAACGATACTTCGCACCCAGGATAAATGTACAAGAAGTCACTTGTATGAAGAGTGCTTAGTAAAATGGAAGGATGGAACTGAAGAAAATTCAACATGGAGAAAAGTTTCCACAATCCAATAATGTTTTCCCAACTTTCCAGTTTTGAGTTGGTCCCAAATAAAGAAGGTTTCTACTTTCATGTTTTAAGTAGATAAATCTGTTCTTCAAGTTTTAGAACATGATAAGGTTTTTTACTTTCAAGTTTTAAGTAAATAACCTGATTGAATGAATGAATGCTCTTCAAAGTTTTAGAACATGAGGCTCGAGGGTTGCCTACAAAATATATAGCTCTAATTTTCGAAGAAGAAAATATTTGTTCAATCCCCATGGGATGCATGGGGAGAGTGTTTTGCCCAAAGAGCTATAAAGCCTTCTAGAAGCATCCACTTGAGT
Source organism: Ceratopteris richardii (assembly GCA_020310875.1). NCBI lineage: Eukaryota > Viridiplantae > Streptophyta > Polypodiopsida > Polypodiales > Pteridaceae > Ceratopteris > Ceratopteris richardii. Next base: position 28,010,968 of record CM035429.1, read on the forward strand.
TAATTGTGGTTAACTGGGACACTTGGTGCACATGTAGCTACATGGATAACACATGGACGGTTAGTATCCACCTGCCCAAGCAGGCTGTCCTCTGGAGCGAGCTACATATACAGGCATAAGGTTGGGAGGAGAGTCATCTCTCTAGCACATGGTGGTCGTAATCTTGCAAGATTTCTTTTAGAAATATTATTTCAGTAAAGCAAAAGATTCCAAGATGAATCGTTGGCTTAGTATTACTTGATTCCTTGGTAGGAGTCTAAAGTTCTTGAAAAATCTTCCCTAGATGTGAGACTAGAATCTTTCAAGTAAGTTTATTAGCAAGTAGTTCCCAACAATTCCCAAACCACGAGTATTGGTAGTTAAGTTCAAATAGTAATATACCTAAAGATATATCAAAGATTCTTAGCTTTGGAACATGAGAGGCATCAGTGTATGCTTGAAGTTAAGTTGAGGGAAAGATCTCTAGAAATCCCATGGGTAAGCAAATATGCTTCATTGTTAGTTTAAGAGATCTTAAAGATAAAGACTAAGTGTTTATTTTAGTTGCAAGGTCAACTAGACTTGATCAAGCTTGGCCATGATTGTCCAAGAATGTGCGATTGGAACTACTCTATAGATTGCCCAGGTATTGGCAATAAAATTCCTTGTGGGAATTATTCACTGAGGATACATAAATAGAAATTATTGTGATACTCTTGAAGTGAATGTATGTAACTTTTGTGAAAGTAAGAGTTAAAAAAAAAGTAGACAAGTATAATAGTTCATATAGACTTCTTATTCTATCTTTGATTTTTGTCATATGAATTTATATTGCTATTGTGAAAGAAAGAGTGAAAGAATTAGACAATCACAATAGCTTTTATACACTCCCTCTATTATGTATGATTATTTGATGCGAACTTTTGAGAGTAAGAGTAAGAGAATTAGATAATCACAAAAGTCCTTATACACTCCTTAGAATGGATAGTTGTTTGACAAAGATCAAAGATTTGAAGGAGCCGTTGATTTCTACTGATGAAGTTTTGCTAGATAGTTCACTTCTATAGACTCTTCTTAGAATTCTTCACGATTCATATCAGAGTTTGCTTCTACTATTTGATTGACAATAAAAGGAAACTAGAATTCCTTAATGTTTGCAGAATTAGTCTCTCTTTTGTTGCAAAAAGTTCATTCTCGAGAGAACATGACAATTATGCATGATTAATGATTAAGATCAAGCTTCATTAGCTAGTCAATAGTCAAAAGGGAAAAGGTAAATGAAGCTCATCCACTAGTAAGCAAAAATATCATAATGCTGCATAGTCGAAGAAAAAAGACAGAGATAGAAGACAACGGAACATCAGAAACTATTTTGCAAATGATGTGAGGGAAATGATTATGCCATAAAGAGTTAACTAGTCAAAAATATTCACCAGGTCAACACAGGAGTCAACATCATGCTTACGGTTCACATAGGATCGATGAGCAATGTTACTAATTGTGCAAGGACAAGGGACAACACAAAGAACACTTGCAAATATTTTTGATTTAGAAGACTAGTCATTATTCTTACTGTCAACAATGGGTAATCGTTCAGTAATAGAATCAGCAACATTTTCAGAAACAAGTGTAGTTAGGATTCTCACCACTAGTACTCAACGGACGTGATCTGACACGCGCCTTTAAAACCCCACACACACACACACACACACACATACATATATATATATATATATATATATATATATATATATATATATATATATATACACATGTGTGTGTGTAGCACTATTAGCTAAGGGATATAGCTAACTATTAACAACTAAACACTAAAAGATTATGAATAACACTAATAAATTAGTATTGATATTTCTCAATAGCTAAGTATTTAAAGCACTAATATCTAAGTATTAATAATACTAAAAATTAAGTACTAATAGCTAAGTACCAGTTACAAAGCACCGATAGCAAAGTATTCATCACACTAGTACCTACCTATTAAAAGCTAAGCATAATGGCTAGGTATTAGTAGCTCAAATATTATAGCTAAAAACATATATTCAGGTATTAATAGCACTAACAAATAAGGTCAACTCATCATTAAGTATTAGTAAGAATTATAACTAAGTATAAGTAGCTAAGTATGTGCCCTTATTTCCATTCATTTGGTTGGAGGGGTTTCATCCGCACATAGCCAATAGCATCAATGGAGTCCTTATAGCCATGGCTCCAAGGAATCCAAGGTTTCCAATGATATGAAGGGTATATGGCTTCATCACCATCTTATTCCTAAGTCAAAGAGTGTCAAGATTGAATGTGCATGTGAACAAGGTAACAGGGTGAATAGAAGGACTTATGAGTCACTTTGTCTATGTCCTCCAGCATGAACTGTTTGAGGAGCATCTCTTTATATTGTGACCATGTCATATGGTTTACTTGCATGAGTTGATCGTGTAAACTGTATTCACACACGTAGGCAAAGTTTTCACATAACTCCACATCCGTCATTGGACTCAAACGGACACCTAGATACTTGGCCTCGCGTTCATACTCTTTTACAAAACCTAGATATATTTTTACCATTGAAAAATCTGCACCGCTTTACTAGTCGCTCATGAAACGATTGGATGGCTTTTTGATGCCTATCCTCTTGTTGAAAGCATATGAACTGAGCTAAAAGGTCATCCATGTTTGATGTGCTAGATTCGTCAAGTTTAATTCATCAACTTGATTGATCAAATCGCTAGCTCTATATTTTATTCATCCCCTCCTTTCATGCCGGGTTCACCAGGTATGCCGCAGGGGTTCTTGGACAGGAGGGTTCACATCTATTGTGTGGACATTGCATATTTGGAGGTGCCCACGGGGTGCAAGGCAAAGAAGGGCCAATACTTATTACGTTTCCCTTGTATACAAATTAAACTGTTCCTCACATTTAAAACACAAATGGGAATTTAAACTTTGCACACATTGAGTTGCTTGCAAATAATGAAAGTCCCATTATATCTATGTTGAAGTTCAATTCTTCAATAGCGTTTGTCCATTTAGAAAGGAGGAAATAAGTTTTATTTCTATATATATTTTCAAACACGTTCATTCCAACATCCCAACCATTTTCCTCTCTACTTTTTCCTTATCCGTTTCAGACACAAAGAGAGCCATAATATCCTACGTTTTATTTTTCTCCATATAGAATGGTAATATAGTTGAATGGAGTTATGCCATTACTTATATGACAAATTGCACGGATCTTGTTGCTTCCTATCTCAGAGTATAAATGTATGCGTCAAGTAAAGCACTCTATTGCAATTCTTAATACTTCAAAATCCAAAACTTATAAATGAGACCCGTACGATATGGTAAAGTGTATTGATCACTTAAAAGAAAACTAACAGGACAAAAAGAAGCGTCAGCATTGATGCAAGCATAGTTCTTCAATTAGATAACATAATGAATCCACAAATGGAGCACTTCAGACTTTTTATGAAATGGATGCGTAAAAATCCAACCAAAATATGTAAAAGAATGGCATTGCACCATGATTCAAATAAACAAAATAACTTTGTAAATAGTGTAGACAATATACAGATGGTGAAAATACATGCACCTGTACAAAGGTTGAGACATGATAGCTTTGTTGCACAACCGTATATATTATTGCATCTTCTTTGCTCTGTTATTTGTAGAATCTGCTTCAAGCTCTGTTCATAAAATCTGCTGGGCATGAACACTTGCCTATTGGAACTCTTTTAACACTATTTTATCATTCAAATTGCTTTTTAGAAATCAAAATTCTCGCCCAGATAGTTCATTGGTTAGGTCTGGAGTAGTTGAGACACTTGAATCCTGAGCTTTTTCCTTTCATGCGGGAAAATAGAGTAACCACTTTCAAACTTTCAAGCATCCCGAATCACCTTTTTCCCTTCAAAAGATTAGCGCTCAGAAGTGATATTTGTAAGAACTCAGAGAAATGGTTCATCGCTCATTTGCTTCAATGACATTCTCTTTGGAATTATAAGGACCCATGGAATTACTTCCTGTTGCTATCTACGATCTTCTTTCCTTTCTTCACGAACCGCTGCTAAGAGTCCTCTGTACTCTCCATAGCTCCTGCTATTCCTCCATGCTTTCTAGGACTGCATCAAATCTGAAAGCTTCCTATCAATTCAACTCCTATATCCTTCGATGCTGATAGCTCAGTGTTCAGAGAATTCTTTAAGAGATAATCTGAAGTGCCGATTAGGAAGATGGTTAATTATCTTCAAAGTTTTCTTTCTCTAAACATGGCAACCGAAAGTGTACCGATCGGATGTACAAAGATTTGACAGAAAGTACCGCTCGAGCATTACTTTTACATAACGTATTCCCATACGTTGACTGGGAAAGGGGTTCGATTCCATGGAAACAAATTCACATTAAGGCCTGAAGAACTCAAAAGCGCAGTGTTGTTTTTTCTTTTGTACATATTCTTTTTCAGATATACAGACTAAAGCAGACACAAGCTTAGCAAGGAACTTTTCCCCATTCATTACAGCACAATTCAGGGTAAGAGAAAAATGGATCAAAGTAAATATACTCTCAATATCTAAAGCCATATTTTGCCATAAGAAAAAAGGAGAAAATGAACTTCTTATCTAGATGGAAGCGACACATTAACATTGTTTTTGATGATGACGAACAGTACTCCCAAAAGAAAACCTTTGCAATGTCAGATTTTTGCTCCTTCCAACAATCAGTGAGCCGCATAATTCTTATAATCTTTTTCGCTTTGAACTAATTTTCTATGATCCATCAATTAACGTCAAGAACTGCTATTTAGAAGATAATGCCCACTTGATGTCATGAAACCTTCAAAATTCTTAGCATACAGACCATATCATTGTTGGAGTTAGACGTCTGCGGAAGCACGCAAACAACACAAGGAAGAAGAAGAAGCATGGAGCTCAACACACAATACCTCAATGTATTACCACTAGAATCTACAAAGATAATTAGCCCATTAGGCCAATAGGCATATATACGAATTGGGGAAAAAAAACCTCCTAAAGAGGGAAAAAAGTGCCCCGGTGGTCCTAGAGTGTTCACACACATCACTACCTAAGTATATCAACAAATCCCCCTTGGGAGTGATGTGGTGAACAAGTACCTTGCACTCATATATAAAGTAGTGCCAAGCTATGTGGAAATCAATCCACAAAAGCAAGTAAGCCCAAAGATTTGCGGAAAGCTTCAAACTTCTCCCTAGGCAAAGCCTTCGTGAAAAGGTCTACAATGTTCTCCTGTGCGGGCGCATATGCCAAGCTGATCTCCCCAATAGAGAACCTCTTCCTGACATAATGATAATGCACCTCAATGTGCTTAGTGCGAGCATGGAACACATGGTTACTCGCAACTGCCAATGCGCTGAGATTATCAATGAAGATGGTGGTGGCAAAAGACTGACAAACACCCAAATCAACCATATGGCATCTGAGCCAAACACACTTAATTGCTGCTGTGAAAGCTTCCCTATACTCAACCTCACAACTGGAAGTGGCCATAGTAGGCTGCTTCTTGCTCAACCAAGATATACATGAGCTACCAAGCATGAAGCAAAAGCAACTAGTGGACACACGAGTGTCTTAGCAACCGCCCTAGTCTGAGTCAGATAAAGCATGCAAATCTAGCGGTAGTGATCCCCCCTTGGGATAAAACAACCCAAGTCGTCGACTACCACTCAAGTAGTGAAAGATGCGCTTAACCCCCTGCCAATGTTTGAAACCTAGGCAATGCATAAACCGACTCATCTGTGAGACAGTGAACTGAATATCTGGTCGAGTAATGCATAAGTAAATTAGGCATCAAACAACCTGCTGATAGAGGACATCATCAAATGCATCTCGAGCATCATGAAGACTCAATCGTTAACCTATCTCCATAGGAGTGGAATTAGGCTTACAGTCTTCAAGGTCAAAACACTGTAATAATGTGTCAATATAGTTGGTTTGGCAGAAAGCCAATCCACCATCAACTTGCATAAATTGAATGCCCAAATAGTGGTGCAAATGCCCCAAATCAGACATCTCAAATGACGCATGCAAATCAGCCTTAAAATCAGTAATATGCCTCTCAATATAGGACAAGTGAACAACATGTCATCAACATAGACAACAATGATCAGAAGCACATCATTAGCATGTTTAACATATAAGGTGCTCTCAGTTGGACTATTCTCAAAACCATGTGCAATCAAATAGGTATGTATCTTCTCATACCAAGCACGTAGTGCTTGCTTTAAACCATATAAAAACCTTCTTTAACCTGCACACTTGGTTTTCATGCCCATTCTTGACAAATCCATGGGGCTGAAAAACATACACTTCTTCATGCAAGTCACCATTCAGAAATGTAGTTTTAATGTCCAATTGATGTGCATTCCAACCATGATGGGTTGCAAGTGCACAGATGCTCCAAATAGTAGTCATAGGACATGTAGGTGCAAAGGTCTCATCAAAATCAATGCCTTTTTCCTATGCATAACCCTTTGCAATAAGCCTACCCTTATACTTGTCAACTATTCCATCAGGCTTACGCTTTAGCTTGTAAACCCACTTAGTGCCAATGGCCTTCTTGCTAGGAGACAACTCACATAAATACCAAGTACCATTCTCCATTATAGCATCATATTCAGATTGCATAGTAGCCATCCAATTTTCTGAATTTTGTGCTTCGTCAAATGAAACAGGATCATTCTCATCACAAAGACTAGATGCAGCCATAGCATAGAAGTCTGATGCAAAAGAGGCACTATGAGAGTCTGATTGAGTATGATATGACAAAGGTGCATCTAATTTGTTGTCATGCAAAGTCTGTAGCAACCATTTTGGCATAATTTTTGCCTCCTCAAGATCAACTCTCTCATCAACAACTGCATCATGTAAATCTACATAAAAAATGGGATGATTTGCATCATCACATGAAACCTACAAAGGCTAAGAAGTTGCCTCATTAAGACTAGCACTAGATTGTCCACCTGTAAAAAGAGGTTGTAAAGTATCATACATGTCTTTGGAGCTAACAAATGTCTCCTTAGTGCATGAAAGCAATGTCTGGATAACATCTTCCACAAAAACAACATCAGGAATAACCAAAATGCGTTTAGTCTGTGGATGATATAGACGATAGCCTTTACTTTTTGAACTGTACCCAAAAAAAAAAACATTTTACTACTTTATCATCCAATTTTCTACGATGTTGTTCAGGAACTAATGCATATGCCAATCAACCAAAAACATGTAGATGAGCAACAGATGGCTTGCGATCATGCCAACCATCACATGGAGTGATGGATTGCAGTGCTTTAGTGGGTCACCTGTTAAGTACATATGCTGCACACATGACAACCTCAAGTTAGAAACTATGTGGTAAAGCTTGACTCTTGACCATAAACCTCGCCATCTCTATGAGTGACCTCTTCTTTTGATTAGAAACTCCATTCTGTTGAGGTGTATATGGCACTTTACACTAGTATTTTATCCCACCTTCAACCAAAAATGCATTAAAATCAGAAGACATATATTCCACCCCTCGAGCAGAATGGAGGGTGCCCATTTTACATGCTATTAGATTTTCAACCAAAACTAAAAACTGTTTGAAGCACATGAGCACTTTGGAGATTGCCTTCAATGGATATACCCATGCATGCTTGGAAAAATCATCGATGAAAATCACGAAGTAAAAATAATTTCCAAAAGAAGGTGTTTGAATAAGACCATATATATCACTATGTACAAGCTGCAATTTGTGAGTAGTCTGACTGAACCATCTTTTGGAAAGGAGGCACACTGCATTTTGCCCAAAATATAGCCTTCACAAACATGTTTTTGAGGTTCCTCAAGTTTGGGCAAAGAGGACACCACGTTAGATTTCAGGAGGCATAGCAAACTAGCAAAATTAAGATGACCAAGGCGTACATGCCAAAGCTTTGCATCTGACATGGCCTGTGAATCATGTACTACACATGCTGAATCATTTATAGACCTCTCATAGTCTATGAGCTTATACAGCCCACGACATAAAATACCAAAAGCAATAATCACATCATCATTTGACAGATCATCAATTGTACATCTATCATCAACAAATTTCACAATCAAGCCAATTCTGGCTAATGCAGAAACTGATAAATATTTTTCTTGATCCCTAGCACAAACAAAGCATCTGACAAAGTGAAAGAACTACCATTAGCAGTAGTCAAAATGATCCAACTCCCATAACAAGATAAGAGGAGTTGTTGGCGCATGTAACATTATTTCGTGTAGGGGTAGGCTCGATGGCCAACGTATGAAATACATCACTGCTTTTAGCGATGGTCGGTGACTAAAATGGTACCATCTAACTTATCTTCAACAGCCAACATATCAAATACATCACTGCTTTTAGCGATGGCCCGTGACTAAAATACCCTGATACAAAAAATTAAATGTAGTTCAAAAAATTGAAACAGAACTGCCTAGACAAATTCTGCTAAACTTGTAGCAGACTTCGAGATGCTTATACTCACGAATTGAAACTGGTATATACCTTTGGAACAAAAAGAAAATAGCTTCCACAAGCACGTGGATAGTGCTTTTTGAGGCCAAAACGAGCTTAGATCACGATTTCGGCACCACAAAGTGAAGTTGTCTTGAACTCGGAAACACGTTGAGTATGCTCACCCAAAATTCGTGCGATTCTAAGACTGCAATTGGAGAGCTTTCGACAATGCCCTAGATGAAGTGGCAACCTGCTCTGATACCAATTGTTGGAGTTAGATGTTTGCGCAAGCAGGCAAACAACACAAGGAAGAAGAAGAAGCTTGGATCTCAACACACAATATTGAATGTATTATCACTAGAATGTACAAAGATAAATAGCCCATTAGGGCAATAGGCATTGAGGAAATATTTTTTGAAACCCCTCCTTAATAATACCTTATATATAGATATGTAACCCTATAGTATTTGTATTTTTTCAAACCTTCATGGAAACTATAAATATATGTATTTGAAGGAAATAAAAATCCAAGAATAAGATGGGCCCCACCCTAGTAAGGTAGCTACCCTTACCTGTAGTGAATGGTAGAATCAAATCCCAAGTTAAATATGGAGTGGGACAAGTAGATTTATAAATAAAAATACTTAAGCTTGACCCACTCTCCCTTTTGAAAGAGTCCAAAATACTTTTCAAAGACTCAAATCCCACCATAGACTTTTGAGTCCTACAGAAAGATTCTTGACAAATGGGACACATATGATGACTTTTGGGCCCAAAACCATACATAAAATATTCCAAACGCCCAAATTCGGATTTGAGGTTCATTCCCACGAAATAAAGGTGCTATTTATAGTATTTTTATGATTTTTCATGAAAAAATCAAAGATATGACCATATGGGATAAGATGAACACCTAAGAATGGCCAAAAATCTTCTAGGATTTTGTCAATATTGTATTCTCCACCATACAAGTGTCACATCTAGAAGATTCTCCCAAGTAATATCGTCTCCAAATATCTTCCCAAAAGGCCTATAAAAGGACCCCCTTGGGTGCCCTCAAAACAAGAAGAGTTGTATGCAGGTACATACTGTGGGTGTAGTGAGCACTCCAAACCTAGGAGGAGGAGTCTACCCTATGTCATTGTATTGAGAGAGCTATACAAGCTCCTAATTTGTAAGTCCCCCATGTCTTTGTAATACTTTCTATTTCAATCAAGTTCATTTCTCCAATTCCTTTCATTTCGATTACCCTGAACCCTTGCTTACTCTATCCAATACACCCTCTCTTCTTCTCTCATTTCCTACTCCTTCCATATTCCTTCCCTCTTCTCCATCATTCCCAAAACCCATTGAAGATTGTGGTATCACTTGGCTCCTCTTGTCATTGAGAATCTCTTTTTTGTGAGTGTTTTGCATTTTCTGTGTTGGTACTAAGAGGGCGGTGTGGACAACCCCTACCTTAAGAGTACTTGTGTAATGTTTGTGTGTTGGTACTAAGAGGGCGATGTGGATCACCCCTGCCTTAAGAGTACATTTGTGTTGATTCTGTTTAAGTGTACTAAGAGGGTAGCGTGGATCACCTCCACCCTAAGAGTGCCATTGTATTTATGTGACAAAGTGGGGCGGACCACCCCTGCTTTGGCACTGCTGTGTGTGTTTTTCATGTGAGTGATTTTATAGGAGCCTGGTGTTCCTCATCTTCAATTCCATTCTTTGTTTATGAGTTGAGCATCGAGGAAGTGTTAGAGGCCATTTCCTTAATGCCCCTCTCATAACTTGGTGCCCCCGCTGAGGAACTCATTAATGAATCTTCAAAACCCCAATAACCAAAACTGTCCCATCGATCCCAACGAACCCTATCAACCAAGACCCCTTCTCTTCATCCACATCACATACAATAGGAAGATTTTGTTTCAGCAACGCATAGTGTATCACTTCGGAGCTGAATGTTTAGGAGAAATCGTTGCATCTCCTGAGCCATTCATCTTCTTAATTCTAGAGTACACTTTGAGCTTCGACGTCTATATCTTTATTCTTTTGTAAGAAATCCACCTTCAAGATCACAATGGCATCAATCTTCCCGCATGTTTATGGACGATTCAATGAAGATGCTGAGGAATTTCTTGACAACTTGGAGATGGCATACCTCATCTCTGGAAGAGATCAAGAAACAGTCAAGCTTAGGGCCTTCCCGTTGGTCCTGAAGGAGGAAGCTAGAACGTGGTACAACAATCTTTCGAATGAGGCAACAAGAAGTTGGGAAGCAGTGCGTGCAGCATTCCTTGCGAGATATGGAAAAAGGAGACACCTGAAGGATTATGGCAACAACTGCTCTCATTAAGGCAAGTAAATCTTGAAGATTTTTCAAACTATGATTCAAAATTTCAATGTATTTGGAATAATTGGGAAGCTAATCTAGGAGCAAATGAAGTAGCTCCACAATTTCTAAAAAGGGATAGGTTTATCTCGGGACTATTCCCTTCTTTGAAACAAAAGGTGGAGTCACAATTTCCAGGGACCTTTGAAGAATCTTTAGAAGTATCAAGAGTGAAGTGCAGGAAATTGAAGTTTCAGTCTTCAAAGGTGGAAAAACTAGAGCATATGGATATTGTTCCCGCGGTACCAGCTACACAAGCAGAGAATGAAGGAACTTTGCAACAAGATATTTTGCAGAAGCTCACACAACAGCTGGAACAACTAACACTCAACTTTGTGAGGAGCCAACAAGACAGACCACAAAGGGAACAAAATCGAGGACGGCCACGACAAGCACAAGAGTTTATATGCTACAATTGCAATGAACGTGGCCATGGTATGTACAATTGCCCTCACCCTCCTAGGATTCCAGGTGATATGTATCCTATTAGGAGGCCGCCACAATATGCACAAGAACAACAACAACAACAACAAGCCAATATTCCACCTGTCCCAATGGCTCAAGGTGACCAAAGGCAAGTGAATGTTTTGGAGCTGACTGAGGAACAAGAGACCATGGATACTATGCCAATCAAGAGGACAAGGGTGCAAGACAAAGACCGATCTCAAGAAGAAGATTCAAGCATAGGTACACAAACAAAGAAAGAGAAAGTTGCAGAAGGTGAAACCAACAAAAGAAGGAGAAGGCCACGAAGGAAGATCACAATGGAAGACTTTCCTCTAGGTAAGGGCATCGAACCTTATGACCTAATTGAGGATATATCCACACAGAAACCAAATATCACTTGGCCACACTTACTCCAATTATCTTCAAAAACTAGGAGGGAATGGTCCAAGCTAGTAAGCACTAGGAGGGCTAAAAACAAGGAACTTAACCTTATAAGAGCCAATGCATGTGATGATGTGGTACCCACAGTGGATGCATATGTGAAAGGAAGAAGAGTTTCAAATGTGTACGTGGATGGTGGAGCACAGATGTGTGTGATGACAAAAAAAACAATGCATAGGTTAGGCTTGGATGTGACAGGACCATCTACATATCAAGCTAAAATGGCAAATAATAGTGTTGTTAAATGTGTTGGTGTAATTGAAAGTTTAAGAACGAGAGTATGTGATATAGAGGTTGCTTTGGATATGTATATCATTGCAACCAAGGGGGAGGGCTACCCCATCATATTAGGACGTCCATGGTTAATTACAGTAAAAGCAGATCAGAAATGGGGTTCTGCCCTTCTAGTTCTCAAACCAAATGATAGAACAAAGTCAGTTACGTATGCTTTGAAGGACCAAAAGAAGGAAGACCACAGGTATGAAACAACTGTGGATGAAGAAAGTTCTTGCTATGATAGTGATTCTAGCAGTGAGGAATTGACAACCAAAAATGATTCATCAACACTTGAAGTCATGGGCGTGATCTTTCAAGGAAAAGAAGATGGAGGCAAAGAAGATGACCTACGACAACCACAAAGTGAGGACTCCATGCCTGAAGCGGATCTCCAAAAGATGCTAGCAGAAGATCTCACCTTGGAGGAAAGGACCATGTACATCAACATGCTCAAAAGGTATCCCAAATTGTTCATTAAAGATTATAATGAGATACAAGGTGTAACTGCTATTCAACATCATATCGAAATCAAGCCAGAAGCAAAGCCAGTTGCACAAAAGCTCAGAAGGATTGGAACACTTCAACAAGAGGCTCTGTTAAATGAGGTAAATAGACTCATAAAGGCTGGTTTCATTTACCTTGTATCAAATTCAGAATCGGTGTCTCGAGTAGTAGTTACCCCAAAGAAGAATGGTAAATGGAGGGTGTGTGTAGACTATAAACCCTTAAATGCAGCAACAAAGAGAGATCATTTTCCACTACCCTTCCAAGATGAGATTCTAAATGAAGTGGCAGGTCATGAAAGGTACACTGTATGTGATGGATACTCAGGATACTTTCAAATCCGGATAGCTGAGGAGGACCAAAGGAAGACCACATTCATTACGCCATGGGGATGCTTTGCTTATCGGGTAATGCCTTTTGGCCTAACCAATGCACCTGCAACATTTCAAAGGTTTATGAATTATGTTTTCCAACCATTCTTTGGATCATCAATAAGGGTGAACATGGATGATTTCTACATGTATAGCACTAGAGTTATGCATTGTCAAAAATTGGAAGAAGGCTTAAAAAGATTGTATGATCTTGGAGGTCAATTGAATCTTGATAAGTGTCATATTGCCGAGAAAGAAGTAGTTCTTCTTGGACATCTCATATCAGAAAAGGGGATTCAGGTTGATCCATCCAAAGTGGAAGCCTTATTGGCTCTACCTCCTCCAACAACAACAAAGCAGACCCTTACTTTTGTACAAAAGGTATGCTACATGTCACGATTCATCCACCTTCTGTCTGAAATCATATCTCCATTACAAAAGCTTGCACACGATAGTGTCTTTGCATGGGAAGATATCCATAATGAATGTTTTGAAGAAATCAAAAGAGTACTCAACACTCTACCCACGTTGATGCCACCAAATATGGGAGAGACTTTCTATGTGTGTCCAAGTGTAGGTGAAGAAGCAATCGGAGTGGTCTTACTCCAAAAGGATACAAAGATATCTCACATGCATCCTATTTACTTTGCTAGCAAGGTAATGAAAGAAAATGAGAAGAGATACACAGATGCAGAGAAAATGATGTATGCACTTATGTTTGGAGTAAGGAAGTTTCTATCTTACCTTCTTGCTGGGCCTTTCATTATTCTTACAACTGATCATGCATTTCCATATGTGGTACAACATATGAGCATCTCATCTAGAATAGCTAAATGGGTTCTTGAACTTCAAGAATACAATTATACTTTTGTAGTAGAGGAAAGCACAAGAGCCATTCTTGCAGACATACTCACCTACAGGAAGTGGGAGAGGAAAATATCCAATGAGAGGGAGAGGGGAGCAACCTTGCATGAAGAAGATATTGAAGATGCACATATTGTATTTTTTGATGGTGCATATAAGAAGCAGGTCGACAAAGCAACAGGAGGATTTTTGATATGTGACCAAAACAAATAGCTCATCTTCACAAAAGGTATAGCTCTTCCTAATGCTCATTCAAATAATGAAGCAGGATATGCAGCACTATGTGAGGCCTTGCATGAATGTGTTCAACATGGTATCAAAAGGTTGATCATCAAAGGAGACTCAATGTTGATAATTAAGCAATTACAAAATGTTTGGTGTTGCAAAAGCCCAAATTTGTTTGAATGTGTTAGCCCCAAAAATGGTTGATTTTTATGCGCTAATCGGTTCTATTTGGCAGGAAATTTGCTTGATTTCAGGTACTTGCATAGCAGATTTGGTGATTGATGAGAAGCAGGCGGAGAAGAAGTACCATCTCTAGCTCCTGTTATTGAACCTCCGAAAGCAATTGTTGCTGATAGTCCTTGATTACTGCGAGAGAAACAGCCACAAAAGTAACTGCAGAGAAATCACATGTAGATGTGATAGAAGCTGTTGTGAATGAACCTGATCCTGAGAAGATACTAGCTCTCAATGTGGAACCGAAGGAAATAAGCTCCCCAAAAGAGCTAACTATCGTTCCGACTACCGGAGGGGATTTTGGAGGAGTTGTGAGGCATATACATACACATTTCGGCAGAGCTTGGAGAAGTGGGAAAGACGTGTCAAACATGCTGGAAACGAGAATGGTACATCACCATCTAGACAACTCAAAAGTCTTCAATGCTATCACAATGCATTGGTCACGTAAGTCTTCGCTTGCTATGAGAGATGCTTATGAAGATGATGAAGCTCCTCAGTGTGGGATGTTTGGGAGCCATGCATCAACATTGGAACGAATTTATGCATGGGAGAAGAAGCTGTATGACGAGGTGAAGGAAGGTGAGATTCTTCGAATATCATTTGATCGAAAATGTCAACAGCTGCATAATTTGGATGCTAAGGGGGGTGACACTATAGCAATTGATCAGACAAGAGCTGCCTTGAAAAAACTTGACACAAGGCTTATTGTGGCACTAAGAGCTATACACTTGGCATCTACGAGGATACAAAAGCTAACAAATGAGGAACTATTTCCACAATTGGCAGGGCTTTTGGGAGGGTTGATGAGCATGTGGAATGTGATGTGGGAATGTCATAAAGCACAGGCTGCTATTGCAGCTGAGATGCAAACCATAGAGAACTCTTTAGCGGCAAATGAAGCAAGCGAGGTACACATAAAAGCCACAAGCCAACCTGAGCATGAACTTGAAAATTGGCAGACCTCCATCAGGAACGCATAGAGTAGGATAGGCAGGCCCGGTTCTTCTCAAAGGCTCTGACAAAAGAGAACCAGAAAGGAGGAGTGGGGGGGCAGGCCGTTTTTTTGGCAGCTCTGACGGGGAGAAACAGAAAAGGGAGTTTTTGCGCTACTGTACAAAAAGGGGGACAGATGTTCAGTGGGGGTCTCTCTC
Source organism: Ceratopteris richardii (assembly GCA_020310875.1). Classification (NCBI taxonomy): domain Eukaryota; kingdom Viridiplantae; phylum Streptophyta; class Polypodiopsida; order Polypodiales; family Pteridaceae; genus Ceratopteris; species Ceratopteris richardii. The sequence continues at coordinate 28,026,354 of CM035429.1, forward strand.
TCTCTTGTTTTTTCGTACAGGTATTACCGGAGGAGGACTAGAGGAGGAAGCGGGTGGACATGCGAAAGGGGGAGTTCTTCTTCGTTCCAGCGGGCTGAGGATTGGGGCGCGTGGGCTGTTATTTCGGGGGGAGGCATCTCTGATAGAAGGGAGGAGCCCAAATTTTTTTCACGTCCTATCGAAACGAAGCTTGGGGAACGCTCTTCTCTGAGGTACTGATGCTTGGATTTGTCACAATTACATTGTTTGAGACTTTGTCGTCAATGGGATCGTCTCCTTCTCTAAGACTATACAACAATCGAACTGACGGTGTTTAAGTCATACGGATATTTGCTTTCTGAGCTGAGCTTATCAAGACTAGGATGTACCGGATGGATGATGCTTATAAAACATTGTATGTGGGAGGATCGCTGGTGATACAGGAAGCGAAATATGTCCTGCAGAGCATGTTGCGCTTTCTTCCGAGTGCTGCAAAAGGACCTGTTCTGATATGTTCCAAATATAAAGTGAATAATCATTCTCTGTTAGATGGTGTTTCAGATTAAACTGTTTGTTTATCATCAGAGACAGGAGGATGGAGGCATATTCATTTTCATGGACGCAGCGTGAGTTAATTGTGCATGTGTAGGCCAGTCATATCTGCGTGCAGGTGATGATATTGTTATCTGTTTGATCTGAGGTCGAATTTTCAGTATTGATATCATACCTAATAGTAATCAGTAAAACTGTTTAAATAACTAATATGCTGTCGCGAATTGATCGATTTTTTTAATGGGGAATAGGAGGGATGTATCTGTCACACAGCGGGTTTATGATGGTAGGGCTAGCAATGGGAGATTTGTATGTTCTCCGCCCAGTTGCTCTGATGTTTCGTGGTTGTGCCCTCGATAGAGTAGAGTTGATATGTGAATCAGAGCGTGCAAAATTAGTGCGCGGAAGCTCTAGACATTTATCTACTTTACTCAGGCGATCCTAGTGATGGGGACTATAGCATGGTTTGAATATAAGTACCCTTGCGTATTGTAGATCTTATTTGTTTTATTGTGTCTGTCGGACTGTATTATGGAGGATTAGATCGATCTTGATTTGAAGGATTGACTGTTATCTCATGTTTATGTGGTCCTGTATGCTTGAAATATTTCAGGGTTGTCCACTTACATGTCTACATAGTGTCTGTTTCTTGCCAATTCGAAAGAATAGAAGGGATGTTTGGAGTTTGTAAGGTATGAATCTGACCAGGCTTGGAACCTCCATGCTCGTGTAACTCAGTGGTTGAGTCCGACCCCTGGCCGTTGTAGGCACCCTTGACCTTTGCATATTGGATGAATATGGTTTGAGGATTGTCCACTTGCTTTTGGGCATCGTAGTGATTGGCCTTTGGGATAGTGTTCTAGTCTCCGGCTGTTGGGTAGGTCATAAACTTGCATCCTTGTTGGGCTTGAGTGAGAGAGAGAGAGAGAGATCACTTGGTAGCTGTTCACTAGAGCTTAATGCATTTTTGATGTCCCGTGTGCGAGAGAGTGGGTATATGTGTGGAGATAGGAAGTGTAAGTGAAGTAGTATGAGGTAGTGGGATGAGAGTGCAAGGTTATTACTTAGAATTAAATTTGTGGATTTTGAGCAAACCAAGTGGATCAATTGCAAGGGGTTGCGCAAAATAAAGGCTTCCACAATCATTTTTTCCGTGGCCGTTAGAGTCGATTCATTGGTGCGTTTGTCGGGAACATATGAGCTAGTGCATATACAAAGGAAGAACTCCTCGAGAGATAATTATGGGCTCTACGTAATCCAAGTAGGCCGATTCCGAGGAATTTAAATCAAATAAAGTTTCGTAAAACCACTTTTTCCCTTGGGCTCAAGACCTATCATTTTGGTGCGTTTGACGAGAATAGCTTGGTACGTCTCTATAAGAGAGTGCCATAGGTTCGCCTAGCGCCATAGGTTGGCCGAGCTTGCAGACCCCGCGATCTAGTACATGAGCGAGGGAAGCTCATCGTCAGGAGCAACACAAACTCAAAGAGAGGAACGCGCTCAGAGAAGAGCCCTTGAAAGAGAAAGAAGAAGGTGGGAACCGCCAGGTGAGTGGACCTCGATTGGTTCAAAGAAATCGGTCAAAAACGTGTACTCCCGTAGGAGGGTCGCAAATCAAGTACGACAATTTGAAGGAGGGATCCTGAAGCCACGTGTGCTAAATTTTTGGGATCGAAGTGATATCGACATCACACCTCTGTTCGAAATGGCTCAGCGGATTTCAGTTCACTTGGGGGACTTCACCAAATTTTCGGGTACTTGGGACGAAGATCCGGATAGCTTTATCCAGTTGTTTGAGGTCACCTGTGAGGCCAATGATGTAGTTGACCAGGACCAAAGGTTGAGAATTTTTCCGGCTATTCTCCGTGATGAGGCAGCCAATTGGTATGGGAATCTGACACCACAAGAACGTGGAACTTATCAGATGCTTAAGGAAGCCTTCTTGGCAAAGTTTCGACGACAAGGCTTCCAAGATAGATTGGCCCAACAAATGGATTATTTGCGACAAGGAGTCAATGAGAGCATCGACAACTATATTCAGAGAATGGAGACTTTGGTAAGAAAAATGGGCGTGAATGCCCCGAATGATGAGACATTGAAACGTAGATTCATTTCAGGATTGCGAGATCCTACGGCACAGCAGCACATCAGCCTGACAAGACCTGCAACTTTAATGGATGCTAAGGAACAAGCGAGGCTGTGGGAGGAAGTACAATTATGCCAACAAAGGAAGATGGAACTCTTATACGAGCCTATGGGGGGCCCAGGAAACATACCGATGAAAGATCATGGCCAAGGAAGTCCCGCATTGACGACCCCAGCTTTTGTAGCTGCCACTAGCACGCCAGGCGAGGTAAAGCCTGCGCTAACCGAAGAAAGAATATTGGAATTGGTCACGCAAGCTATTAAAGCTGCCACGATAACTCAAGAGACGTACACAGTAAAACCAGAGGTCACAACAAACCCGAATCAAGTGTTTCGATCAAATACATGGTGTGGAAAGTGTCATGGTTATGGCCATTTGGCTTCAGAATGCCCCACAGTCTCGAGAGTATTCACAGATAGATCGCCGCCTAGGATGCGTTGTACTTTTTGTGGAAGGACAAATCACACAGAGGACCGATGTTACAACAAGAGAGCCTATGAAGAAAGGACTATGAAATCTGGAGATACACGAGAGAGACCTTACACGGGGTTGCCTGCGCAAAGTGTCCCACCTACATCTCGTTGGGAAAATAGACCGACTTATGGATATGGTGCTCAGGGTCAAGGAGGAGACTATCCAAGAGGAGCCGCGCGTGATCAAAGAAGAGATGGTCCAATCCAGTGCTGGAGATGCCATGGCTTTGGCCATACTCAATCTAGATGTCCAAACGAAAAGAAACCAATTGATTACACCCCGCTATGTAGGTATTGTAGTGGGGAGGGCCACTTTGATGAAGATTGTCCAAAACGAAGAGCTGCCGCCGGCAAGGAAAAAGGACCAATAGGGTCCTCGAATTATGTTGATACTCAGATGCATTCCACATCGAGAGCTCAAGAGCACGTCCCTACAATCGGAGTAGTGTTCAAGACACCGAACCCTCAAGAAGGCTCTAGCTCGTCAATGCACTTTGTGGATGCTTACGATGCCAAGAAACCACATAAAGAGCCAACTGTGGCAGTAGTCACAAGGACTCAACAGTATTCAAAGAAGCATCCGGAAGGCGAACGCGAAAAAGCTAGCCAGGAGAAGATAACCGAACAGGGAGAGGTAGAGAACCAAGTTGGAGGATTTGATGAGCAGCAAGAGTTTGAGGATGGGGAAGAGGTTGAGATTCTTCCACCAGTAACCAAGGAGTTTGTGCCGGGCATAGCACCATTCCCTGAAAGATTGAAAGCTCCTAAGATTAGAAAGGAGAGACAAAGTTCGGAAGAAGTAGATATTGTGAAGTTACTTGCTGACACTGAAGTCACGCTGGACATTGGCACATTGCTAAAATGTTCGCCTGTTTATAGGAAACAATTCTATAACGAATATATTAAGAAGCCGAGGAAAGCTCGAGATAAAAACAGACAAGATAAAGATGTCCAAGGGATCATTCAAAGTATTACGACGCAAATTGATTCAAACGCTCCAGCTGTGACGGTCGAAATTAAAGGATATGCAGTCCCTGGTGCTCAGTTAGATAGTGGAGCCGCAGTCAACCTTATGACAGAGTTCATGATGAAAGCTTTGGGCCTCAACCACATGGAAGAAACGCCGATGTCTTTGAGAATGGCGGATCAAACACAAGTGAAGCCTGCGGGCCTTTTGAAGAATGTAAGTACAATTGTGGGCGGTTTAGAGTTTAAAGTTGATTATCTGATAGTAAGACCAAGGACCTCGGAGGCTACCTTCTCGATCCTACTTGGACGGCCATGGTTGGTGCAAGCCGAATGTGTGCATGACTGGCGCACAGGTTTTATTTCGATAGGGCCAAAGTCTGATCGGATTCAAATACAAGTATCCCCACCCTCGAGCAACAAGAAAAAGACAATAATAGTAGATGAGATGGAAAAGAAAGAGAAGGAGAAAGCAAGGCACGAAAGTGCACGAGCTAGATTTTCTTTGAACACGGACACCTACAAGAATCTGCTTCAAGACGGGTTCAACTTGCAGCTCTTTAAGAATCAAGACACGAAGATGGGAGAGTATCAAAATCCATTGCTCTATAACGACGATTCGGATCAGGAGTTGCTAGGATGGTTGACGCATACAAGTGAATTTGATTGTTACATGTTGAGTATAGACTCAAGTAAAAACAAAGTTACTCAATCTCTGGAGAAGGGCACTTCGAGAGAAGAATTGGAACTAGAACTAGCTGCGGCGATGGAAGTGCAACAGTTGCGAGACAGAGTTAGAATGCTAGAAGCAGAGATTCTAAAGAGGAGTCGAGAATCAGAAAAGGAAGCGAAGAGTAAGACCAAAGTGTCGGAAGCCATCGCAAAAGCTGAATTGAAGAAACTAGGTTCAATCGGAAGAGAACAAGACAATGATTTGCTGACCAACCATGCACGCGTGATCGGAGAGCACATTCCAATCACAGTGTCATCGAGAAATAAAGACTATTCGCGAGAAGCTCAGTTGGAAAAATGGGAAGTCTTTCCAGAAAAGTTCTTGAGTGTAGGGTCAGAGCTACCAGATGGAGTACGAGACTGCATTAAAACAACACTCAAAAATTTTAGCGAGGCCTTTGCATGGTCATACAGTGATCTGAGAGGAATTGATCCCCAAATCTGCCAACATTATATAGACTTGGAGGAAGGCACACGACCAATATGCCAACGACTCAGGCGAACAAATCCAGTCTACTCGGAATTGATCAAGCTGGCATTGACCAAATTATTGGAGGCAGGATTTATATATCCCATCGCATCCAGCGAATGGGTATCGCCAATTGTAGTTGTGCCGAAGAAAAATAAGAAAATCCGTATTTGCATAGATTATCGGAAGTTGAACGAGCGCACGAAGAAGGATCATTTCCCCTTGCCATTTACTGATCAAATCTTGGACAGAGTGGCTGGCCATAAGTTGTACTCATTTTTGGATGGTTTCAGTGGGTACAACCAAATCCAAATTCACGAAGAGGATCAATCCAAAACTACTTTCACGACAGAATGGGGTACGTATGCATATCGGGTGATGCCATTTGGATTATGCAATGCACCGGCCACATTCCAGAGAGCAATGATAGCTGCATATCAAGACTACCTGCAGGATTGGATGGAGATATTTCTCGATGACTTTGCAATCAGAGGCGACAATGAAAATATGATGGAGAGGATCGAAGCGATTTTAAGAAGAAGCTTCGAAAAAGGCATCGCATTGAATCCTGAAAAGTGTACATTTGGAGTACAAAGAGGATTGCTTTTGGGTCATGTCATTTCCGAAAAAGGGATTGCGGTTGACGAGGACAAAGTGGAGAAAATTGGACAACTTCCACCACCGCAAAACTTGCGACAACTCAGAGGATTTTTGGGCCATGCAAACTATTATCGACGATTTATATTAAATTTTGCATCCATAGCGGCACCACTGACGACTCTTTTAAGAAAAGACCAACAATACCAGTGGACGGGAGAGTGTCAAGTTGCATTCGACTCGATCAAAGAGAGGTTAATAAATGCACCGATTTTGGTAGCACCTGATTGGACGAAGGAATTTCATGTACATACCGACGCTTCTCATACTGCAGTTGGAGCAGTACTATGCCAAGCCGACGAAAAGAAGATGGATCATCCTATTTACTATGCAAGTCGCAATTTGAATAGCACTGAGAGGAACTACACGACTACGGAGAAGGAATGTCTATCGATGATCTTTGCGGTGAACAAGTATCGGCACTACTTGATGGGAAAGCATTTCACTTTTTATGTGGATCACGAAGCCGTTAAGTATATCATTAATAAACCAGAGTTATCAGGACGACTGATGAGATGGATGCTACTTCTCCAAGAATTCCAGTTCACAGTAGTCACCAGACCAGGCAAAGCACATATATTGGCCGACCATTTATCTCGAATTGTTAATGAGGAGCCAATTTCTGGTGTGCCCGACGATGCTCCTGATGGACATCTATTCCAGGTTGAAGCTAAAATACCTTGGTATGCCGATTTGGTGAATTTCTTGTGCACTACTAAATACCCGCCAGGAGCAAGCAAGAGGGAAAAGCAAAAGCTGTTAGCATTGGCGAAGCATCATAGCATCATTGGGGGGCAACTCTATCGATATTTTGTTCATGAGAGCATTTATCGGAGGTGTCTCGAAGAAGAAGAAGCAAATCTAGTGTTGCGGGCTTTGCATGACGAACCTTGCGGTGGACATTTTGCTGGTGAATTGACAGCAAGAAAGATTTTATTAGCAGGGTATTGGTGGCCAACATTGTTCAAGGACTCGTATACATATTGTAAGAAATGTGACAAATGCCAACGAATGGGCAAACCCACATTATCACATGCTTCTCCTCTTACGCCGGTGTTGGCTCTTAAGCCGTTTGAGAAATGGGGAATTGATTTTGTGGGGCCTATTGATCCTCCCTCACGACGAAGATCCAATAGGTATATCTTGGTCTGTACTGATTATGTTACCAAGTGGGTGGAAGCCAAAGCTCTGAAGACTGACCGGGCTGTTGATGTAGCGAAATTTCTGTATGAGCAAATTATCACTCGATTTGGATGCCCATTGGAAATAGTGAGTGATAGAGGGACACATTTTGTCAATGAATTGATCGAAGAATTGATGGAACTCTATAAGATCAAACATAGAAAGAGCACTCCATATTATCCGAGGGCAAATGGACAAGTGGAGGTCACCAACAAAATCCTTGAACAGATTCTGACAAAAACAGTAGCTGTGCATAGGAGAGACTGGGATGAGAGACTTTTGGAAGCTTTATGGGCATATCGAACATCCTACCGAGTGACGACAAAGAGCACTCCGTTCTCTCTAGTATATGGCGAGGAAGCCATTTTCCCTATCGAAAAAGAAGTGCCGACATTAAGAGTGACCATTGAAGCCAGATTGGGCGAGGAAGAGTCATTGAAGGAAAGGTACATACAATTGGTCAAGCTGGAAGAAAAGAGACTTATCGCACAACAAAGTTTGGAAGCTATTCAAAAGAGACGTAAGGAAAGACATGACAAAAATCTCAAAACCTATGTGATTCAAGAAGGGGATTTGGTACTAGTCTATGATAGTAAATATTATAAATTCCCAGGAAAGTTGCAGACAAGATGGGCGGGACCGTTTAAGGTGGTGGAACTCAATTCCAATGGTTCCATGCAAATTCAAGATTTAGGAGAAGAATATGCTCCCGTGAAGGTTAACGCGCTTCGAGTTAAACCATATTTCAAGTGATGTTAGGATGAGAGAATCCAGACGAGATCCAAACGAAATGACTAAGTAGACTACTTGTACATACATGTATACTATTATATATATATGCGCATATGTAAGCTATGATTTGTGTGTCATAAATATCATTCCTTCATACATACACATACATACACATACAAACACATATACACACATCCACATCCACATACTGTTGTCAGGATCTTTCTCACACGCAAACACAGGTTACAAATGCAGAAAACACACAGAATAATAGAGATAGCAAGAGATGAGACTGAACGTAGTATTGGGTGCAATCTCCCCCCATGCACTCTATTTTGACAGACCACAGAGTGCATGTATTTATAGGAACTTTGATTACGTCAAAAAGAGTGGTTACATGAGAGCGGCTTCGAAAAGCAAGCATGAAACTAAAAGTTAGTAACTTTTACAGAAAGCCATTGCTTTCATTAACAAAAACTACGATCTACAACGACCCTTATTTTAACCATTACTTTTCTAATTGTTTCTAACAATAGAACCTTCTATGCAGGTTTATTTACAAGCTAAATAATAATTATTCGGATTATTGATATCCGTGCTTTCACACCTTGCACGCTCCTCACGAACCTTCAGCTGCTATATCAAAAACATCAAAAACACATTAATACATCAATAATTTAACACTCTAACAATGCATTGTTCAATAATAATTTAACACTGCAACAATGCATTATTCAACATATTCCATGTTACAATCCAACAATGCATTGCTCAACATATTCCATGTTACACTCCAACAATGCATTGTTCAACATATTCCATAAGTTATAACATGGCCCTCAATTGAAAAAGCAACTGACCTCAGTTGATAAAATAATAAACATGGATGGCCAGTCACATATTTCATCACTGAATAAAAAATAAGCATGTTCCATGTAAAAACACATGCATGGAAATGTTCATGGAGTTGTTACATTAATGTGTTTGTGTATGATATGCAGAAATTAAGTGGTCATAATGAGGTGTTAATTGTGTTTTATGTAACCATTGACATTCTTCAATAGAGTGATTTTTGTACTTAACCAAATATCGATGATATTGCGTACCTCTACTTGTAGTAGTGACATCATGATCAATGATTTTCTCAGGAACTAAGATTTCATATTGTTCTTCAATTAAAGGAGGGTCATCAAGAAGGGGAGCAAGTGGTAAAGTTCCTTTAAATGGTTTAAGTAAACTAATATGAAAAGAGTTATGTATAGTCCAATGAGATGGAATATCTAATCTAAATGAATTATCATTAATTTTTTCTATAATGCGAAACGGTCCATAATAGCGTGGTGCAAGTTTAATTTTAGGATACTAAAAAATATTTTTGAGACTTCTTTTAATGATACGCAACCATACAAAATCATTTTCCTTGAATTCTTTGGCTAACCGTTTAGTATTCATATGAAGTGTATATCGCTCTTGACTTTTCCTAATGTGCTGGTGAACATCATGAAGTATAGAAACATGATCATGAACAATAGAATCAGCCATCGGAATGTCAGTTTGGGTGAGGGACATGGGAGTGAGAAGCTTTTTACCAAAAACAATTTCAAAAGGTGCATGACCTGTAGTGGTGTGTGCGGTGTTATTGTAAGCAAATTGAAGCAATGGCAACTTTTCATCCCATTTATTAGGATTATGTAATGGATAACAATGCAATAAATCAAGAATAGTACTATTCGTAGCCTCACTCTGTCCATTACTTTCAGGATGAAATGCAGAACTAAAATCTATTTTAGAACCAAAATGTTGAAATAAGGCAACCCAAAAATGATTACAAAATCTAACATCACGATCAGATAACATTACTTTAGAAAATCCATGATGTGGGAAAAAGCATTTAATGAATAATTTTGCAGCTTGAAGTGCAGTCAAAGTCTTTCTACATGGAATGAAATATGCATATTTACTAAACCTATCAACTATTGTCCAAATCATATCATTATGTGATGAAGTGATGGGAAGACCTGTGATAAAATCCATAGAGATTTGTTCCCATGGTTCATTTGGAATGGGAAGTGGCATTAATAATCCAAATGGTTTACCATGATGATGTATGACACGCTGACATACAATGCATTGAGAAACATAATGTGCAATATCCTTTTCCATGTGTGGCCAAAAGAAGAAATCTTTGCAAGCAGAAATGGTGCTTTGTATGCCTCTATGACCCGTGTAAGATGGTTCATGCATTTCTTTGATAACAAAATCTTTAAAATCTTGGGTTATGCACAATCTATGTTGAAAATAAACAAAACCATTATGAAATGTATATTGTTCATCATATAAAGATGCACCATTATTGAAGTCATGCCATGCACGTGAAAAATACAAATCAGATGCATAAGTGGAAACCATTTCTTGAAAAGAATGTATATGGATGGCATAGATATTATGCAAAACAACAGAATGCGAAGGAAAATGGCTAAGAGCATCAACTACAACATTAGCTTTACCAAGCTGATATTGTATCATGGGTTGGAAATTTTTAATGAATGATGCCCATTTAAGATGCCTATCAGAGATTACGGGCTGATTTAATAAATGCTTAATTACCTGTTGATCGGTTTTGATTAAGACCTTAGAGCCCATAAGATAGTGTTTCCAAATTCGCAAGGCATGCACAACTGCTAACAATTCTTTATCATACGTACTATAATTCTTTTCTGAGGGCTTAAGCTTCCTACTCTCAAATGCAATGCGATGGTCATTTTGAATTAAAACAACACCTATTCCTAAACCACTAGCATCAGTAACAACATGAAAGGGTTGTGAAAAATCAAGTGATTGTAAAACAGGTGCATGTGAAAGTGCATGTTTCAGTTTTTCAAAGGATTGTTGTTGGGTAAGTCCCCATAAAAATTTTATTGTCTTTTTCAACAAGAAAGTAAGAGGCAATGCTAAATAAGAAAAAATTTGAACAAACTTCCTATAGAAACTAGCCAACCCAAGAAAAGAACAAACATCATTGACTGATTATGGTGTAGGCCATTCTACTATAACTCTAATCTTTTTCGGATCCACATGACCTTCACTTGAAATAATATGTCCTAAATATTCTAGCTTACGTTGAAAGAAGTAACTCTTTTCAAGATTAGCATAAAGTGTGTTCTCTCGTAACAAATGAAAAACTGTTTCAAGATGCTTTTCATGTTCACTATCATTCTTACTGTAAACAAGTATATCATCAAAGAATACAAGAACAAAAGCTTGATAATCAAGAAAAATATTGTTCATCATTCGTGCAAATGTAGCAGGGGCATTAGTAATTCGAAAGGACATTACCATAAATTCATAATGGTTGGTTTGAGTTCTAAATGCAGTCTTAAAAATATCACTTTGTGTCATACAAATCTGATGGTAACCCGATTTAAGATCAATTTTATTAAAGACGCGAGCTCCTTGTAACTTATCTAAGAGATCATCTAGTAAATATTTTACAATTAATCTATGTACTTTTTTTTTCAATAAATAAACATAGGCTACTGCAAGAAAAAAGAATTGAATTAGGTCATACATCACAGTTGGGTTGAACAGGGTATGATGGTTTTGTTGCTACATTTGTGAGTATATGAATTGTTGAAATTTTAGTATTTTTTTGAAAGGCTAATCTATAACCTTATCCATTTGTTTCAATGTAGCATAAGGATGATCGTAATAACTCTACGAAAGAGGAAACTCAACATGCTATGTTTTTTTGGATATCCTCTTCGGACTACCAACTTAAGAGATCATTCAAATGATTTTGTGAGTATTATTAAAGTTGATATCATTTACTTTATATTGTTTGATGTTTTATATTTTTTATTTATAGTTTTTTTACATATAATACATGATTATTATGGAGTGATGTAGTATATCCACTCCTAGGTGCAACAGAAGAATTATAGGCTCTTCTTAGGACCAAACAGTTCACTACCACAGGTCACAAAAAATTCAGTTTCTTCGTTGACCCAAGGATTGAACCTATGAATTTTTACACCGTGAAAACAGAATCCTTAGGCTTTCCAACAATCCAAAAATCACTGAATTTGGACAATGTGAATTATCTCAATGGCCTTGCATAAAACAGAACAAAATTTGTGCAAGCGGATAGCTTACACCTATGTGTACTTATTCACACACATGTTGAAGGATATGTAGAGATAGACTAGAGAGATTTCAAGCTCAATATACAGAAGGATAAGGAACACTTGATACTAAGATTATATTTAAAAGAAAGCCTTAAGATGATCTATGTTGTGCACGAAACGAACAACTACACAAAGAGATACAGACGAAACAAAATGTCATCTAAAGTGAAAACTTCAACTAACAGGGGGTAGCTTAGACCTGGAGTATACAGTCCCAATGCGAGTCTAAGAGTGAAAAATGAAGCTTGAGGATGACTATGACTCTCTTCCAATCTATTGCTTATATAATGTTTTAAAATTTGGCGTAGAACCTGAATTCAAATCATGCGTCGAAATCCTCTACTTTTCTCAATCAAGGTAGATGGAATCTTGAGCTCACAAACTTATGGAATCTTGAGCTCAAAAACTTGTGGAAAAGTGGTTATAGACTTTACCAAAAAGTGAAATGATGTGTGACTTGAGTTAAGCCTTTGTTCACACATATTTGAGCTTGTACATTTCTAACACTCCCCCTCAAGCTCAAGTGTTAGTCTCCATTGATCTCCTTCATATTGAGGTTGATCTTGAACTTCTTTGACTTGCTTGCATCCCTGCATTTGGTCATGATATCTGCTGGCTCCTTTATGTTCATGTACATGATGGCAACTTCCTTTTCTTATACCTTCTCTCTAATGAAATGATAATGTATCTTTATGTGCTTGCTTCTTGCATGGAACATAGGGTTGGTTGCTAGATGAATGCTTCGTATGTTACCTCCAAATAGAGTGAACTCTTTGACCTACACATCCAAGTCTTTGAAGAGCTTGTTGAGCCACATTATTTTACATGTAGCAAGTGCTAAGGCTCTATACTAAACCTTAGTACATGATAATGCATTTGTAGGTTGCTTCTTGGACATCCATGAGATGACTCTTTTACCTAGCATGAAGACATAGCTAGATGTGCTCCTTCTGTCCTCCTTTGAACTAGTCCAATCAGCATCAGTAAAACCTTGAGGTTGTAATCCATCTCCATAAGGGTAGTATAACCATTGGTTGATAGTGTGCTTGATGTACCTAAGCACTGCTGCATTCATATGCACATCAATTGGTAAAATTCCAAAAATGAGAAACAACTCCTACAACATAACACAAGTCAGGTCTTGTGATGGCAGCACAATTAAGGCTTCCAGTTATGCTTCTATACACTAAAATATATTCAAGAGGCTTCCCTTCACTTGCACATAACTTAGTGTTTGGATCTAGAGGTTTTGTGAGTGGCTTACATCCACTCATACCATACTCATAAAGTATATCTAGCAAGTACTTCTTTTGAACTAGGTAAAAACCATTTCTTACATAAGTAACTTCAATTCCAAGAAAAAAATTGAGGACTACAAGATCTAAAATCTTGAATTCACTCTCAAGCTTAGTCTTTATACATTTTATACCTCGAGCATCACTTCCAGTTATAATCAAGTAATCTATATGTATGCATATGTAGACAAGTAGTCATCCTTCCTTCTTGAGGTAAACGGAGGGATTTGGATCACTTGCTTTGTATCCACACTTGCCCAAGTACTCTACAAGCCATTGATTCCATGCCCTATGAGCTTGTTTTAGACCATACAATGCTTTTCTAAGTTTACAAACAAAATCTAAACGCTTGGTGTTTTCAAACTCTAATGGTTGAGTCATGTAGATTGTCTCTTGCAAATTGCCATTAAGAAAAGAAATTTTTACATCCAATTGAAATATTTTCCACCTCCTAGATGTGGAAAACCCAATGCTTGACCTAACTATGGTCATCTTTGCAACTGGGCTAAATGTTTCCTCATAGTCAATCCCAAAGGATTGAGCAAATCCCTTTGCCACAAGCCTTTCTTTGTACCTAGCAATCAAACCATCAAAAATTATCTCCATTTTATAGACCCACTTCTTGCCAATTACCTTCATCCGTTCTTGTCTTGGAACTAGACTCCATGTGTTGTTGTCTTTTTCCATAGCTTCTTGCCACTCCTTTGTGTCTTTGGCCTCTTCATAGTTAGAAGGTTCATGATCTTTGACAATCTTAGTCATGAAAGCATAATACCTAAAAATATAAATATCATATACAAGCCTTGAGATTGGATGTTTTACCCCTATTGACCTCCTCTCTTCTCCTTTTGATAGAATGAACCTTTTTTGCCTTGGTGCCTTGATCTTTGCTTTTGATGTACATTCCCCTTTGACAAAGGTCCTTCGAAGTCTTCAACTTCATGCCCATCTGCATCAAGCTCTACCAATCTTGCCTTTCCTTTATTCACTCATTGATGGGCTGAATCCATGCTTGAACTTCTTTGTATGCTTGGACCATTGATTTACAAGCTATCTTGAAACCTAGCTTCATATCTCCTCTTTATCTCTTCAATATCCTCATCCTCAAATGGAACTTTGGAAGCATACTATCTAGACAAGAACTTCCCAAACAGTTATGATCCACTTAAGGATAAACTTGCACTAAATGAGCCCATTTTTATCCTCATTGATTCAATGGAATGGGTGGTTAGAAATGTGATTAAAAAGAACCTTAGCAAAAATCTTGTAACTTATTTGTAGCATTGTAATAGGCCTCGAGTTCTCAATCCTATTTTTACACTCTTCTTTATGAATTAATTTAATAACGCCTCTGTTGAAACAATTTGGTATTGCAACAAAGTCCAACGCCTGTTTCCAAACCAAGCATAGAGGGGTTACCAACACATGCTTGAAGGGCTTCAAGAATTCATTAGTGGTGCCATCCTAGCTCAAGCTTTTTCCATTCAAAAGGGAATCAATCACTTTTAAAATTTCTATATCGATGAAAGGAGAACCTAGATGTGGCCTTATACTCTTTTGTATTCTTTTGGTTGTTACTCTAGAGATGGCAATAGTACATTCTTGCTTGTGAGGAGAAAGTGGCATGCTCATCCCCATAAGCTCTATAAAGTGGTTGACAATAAGAGCCATATTCTCTTTTTCCATTTTGCACTCCACACCATAATGTTAATCATGTAGGCAATAGATTCCTTATCCTAATTTATCTTAATTATTCTACACATTTCATTTGTTGGTTTTTCGACTTTTCCTACCCACCTATCCTTCAAGTAGATCTGGAGATTCCTTCTTTGAATCTCCTCTTTAATTTTAAGCATGCTTATAATATTGATAAGACCACTTGATGTGGGACATCTATTCGTCAAGAACACAATAGTAGATATAGCATCTGAATAATATGTTAAAGGAATATTCATTTCATTTAACATACTCCCAGAAATTTTATAAATATACCTATTCATCCTCTTTGCCTCCCTATTTTGTTGGGGAGTACACCTGTAAGTGATTTGCCTCTTTATACCTTGTTCATGCAAGAAATCACAAAAAGCATGGGAGAAGTATTTTTCACCTCCATTTGACCTTAGGGTTTTGATGTAGCAACCTATCTCCTTCTAAATCTATGCCCTGCATCTTCTGAACACTTCAAACACATCTAACGTTTGCTTTATATTATACAACCATACTTTTCTTGAGTACTCATCAATGAAGGTTACAAAGTACTTGTTACCTACAAGAGAGGACTCTTTGCTTCGCTCCCACACATCTCTATGCACAAGATCTGACACACCATGTGCTATATATTCACTCCTCTTGAAGCGCTCCCTAGTAGACTTGCCTAGTTGACAAGCTCCACACATCTCGTGCAACATTTGTAATGAAAAATATGGTAAAACTTTTACCAATTGCTTCTTGTTAATGTCTTTCAAACTATGACCAAACCTTTTGTGCCACAAATCCAAGTCTCCAATCTTCTTGTCTCCAAAGGTGGATGAACAATACCTGCTTGCTTTCTCCTTTGCCAATGTCAAGAGTGAGCATTCTTCCTTCTTTCCTTTTGTTGCTACCTCATAGCCATTCCTTCAGTCTTCAATAAAGCATCCTTTGTGGTTGAACTTTACTTGGTATCCCATTTCCAACATCTTTCCAATAGAGATTAAGCTCTTTATAATAGTAGGAACATGCAATACCTTAGATAGTCGTCTTGCTTTTCAGTTGCCTTCAAGCTTCATATCTCCCATTTCTTGTATCTCATGCTCTGTGTTGTCTCCTCCCTCCCCAAAACCTCTTTGCTTGGGTGCTTGAAGATTGTTCAAGTACTCCTCATTACTTGACATTCCGTTACTACTACAACTATCTATATACCACACCTCATCATGTGGTTGAACTTCATTAGTATGTTGCATAGCTAACAAATTCTCATTATCTGACTTGATTGAGAAGTTAGCATAATTACCGTGCCCTTTGTAATTGTTCCCACCTTGCTTTTGCCAACAATCTTTGGCATAGTGTCCCTCCTTCCCACAATTGAACCATCCATTTGAGTTGGAGTAGCCTCTACCTCCATATCTTCCTCCTCTACCTCTTCGTCTTCCTCTTCCTCTTCCTCTTGATTATTGACCTTCATCTTGGCTTGATTGACACCCTTGATAGCTTTGGCTGGGTTGTTGGTAGTTGCTTCTACCTCTTCCACTTGAAGCACCTCTGATTCCTTTGCATCTTCCTCCTTTGCTTGCATAGAAGAGTTGGTCTTAGTTGCTCTTTGACTTGTTACATCCATGGTTGAGCTCCTTAATCAACATAAGGGAGGTAAGTTTCTCAAAATTTGGTAATGAATCCCTTACATACATAGATATTGTGAATGCCTCCCATTATCATCTTCTGTAAGCCCATTAAGTGTGTGGCCAACTAGGTCATGATCATCTATGACACATCCCATTGAACCAAGTGCACCAAAGACCTCTTTTACTTTGAGTATGAAGTCATTCATACTCTTATTTGATGACTTCCTAAGGTTGTTGAGCTCATTCTTGAGTTGAATTTTCCTACCCTTTGAAGAGGTAGTTTAAAACCTTGCTAAAAACTCCCAGACCTTCTTAGATGTATCTAAGTTATGGATATGATGTATCATGCAATTGCTTATGTATTGAGATAGAATAAAGATCTCTCTCCTATTCCTTTGTTCCCACTCTCTAATGGATCTCCTCTGATTCTCAGTAGGTGTATGTGGATCTATGTATGGCTTCACCTCAGTACCACTAACTAACCCCCAAAGAGCCTTTCCCATGAGGACGTTAAAGATTCTAAACTCCCAAGGTTGATAATTTAAGCATCTGTGAGAAAGAATGATATGTTACCTTCCCATGAGAGCCTCTACTTGTCTTGAACCTTTGATGATGATAGACGCTTCCCCTTGCTTCAAATCTTCTTGGTATTTGTGTAAATCCTTGGCTCTCAAGCAACTTCAAGCCCTCCTCTTGATTTCCTCAATGCTCAATGTTCATCTCTAATACCAATGATAGAGTACATTCACTGCTACTTGGATTCAAAGAACGATAGGCCCTTTCCAAGAACAAACCATTCATTAACATAGTCCATTGAAAATTGAATTGATCTCTGCGCCCAAGGATTTAGCCTATGCATTTTTCCATAGTAAAAGTAGAATTTGTAGGTTTCCAACAAGCCATAGATAACTAAAGTTAGACAATATGACCTATCTCAACCTCCTTGCACAAGGGAGACCAAAATCAGCCCAAAAAAGCTTACAGCTATGTGTACCTCTTCACACACATATATTGGAGAATCTATAGAGGTAGACTAGTTATCTTTCAAGCTCTGTATACATAAGAACAAGGAAGACTTCTTACTGTGATTATAATGAAAAGAACGCTTACAACAAGATCTTTAAGATGAGATATCTTGCACATGAAACAGACAACTACACAAAGAGATATACACGAAACAAAATATCAACCAAAGTGAAAACTTCAGCTAGTAAGGGGTTAACTTAGATGTTGAGTATAAAATCCCAATGAGAGCCTAAACGTGCAAAAATGAAGGTTGAGGATGACCTTGACTATCTTCCAAGCTATTGCTTATATAATGCTCTAAAAGTTGGTGTAGAACATGAATTCAAATGATGCCTCCAAAATCCCCCACTTTTCTCAAACAAGGTAGATGGAATCTTGAACTTAAAAACTTGTGGAAACATGTTTGTGAACTTTAGCAAAAAGTGAAATGATGTGGCACTTGAGTTAAGCCTTAGTTTACACACATTTGAGCTTGTACATTTCTAACATGGAGAGCATGGTATGGATGAGGTGGATAGACAAAAAGAGGAGGGACAAAATCGATTGTCACAACATACTGATACCTCTAACAATGCCTCTTCGCATACATCCGATCATGCAAATGATGGTCATGGGGATGCTTCTTGGAATGATTGATATTATTTCCATTTTATTTACTATATGAATTGATACACACACAAGCATACATACATACACACATATACACAAACACACACAGACATACATACATATATATATATATATATATATATATATATATATATATATTGTCATGTGAGTCTTGTTTTTAATTGTTTCTATGGTTTGACTTCATATTTTTAATAATTTTAGGGTGTTTATTAAATCAATTTATTTTATTGAAGTGAACTATATGAATGATTTAATTGAATCACTCATTCATATTATATGTTTGTCTAGTGTGTATATGTGTGATACATACATACAGACATACATATATACATACATACATACATACATACATAGATACATACATACATACATATACATGCAAACATAGATGCATACATACATACATAAATACATACATGCATACACACACATACATACGTACATATATACTTACATACATGCATACATACATACATACATACATAAATATATGCATATGTACATAGATACCTAAAAACACACATATATATATATATACATCTATGTATGTTCATGTATGTATGTATGAATGTACGTATGTTATGTATATAAATGTTTGCATGTGTATTATATATATATATATATATATATATATATATATATATATATATATATATATATATATATATATATATATATATATATTTGTATGTGTGTGTGTGCGCGCGCGCATGTGCGTGTGTAAGTGCATGTGTGTGAGTGTGTGTGTTTGTGAATATATGTCTTTGTATGTATGTATACATGTATGTAAGTGTTTATATGTGTATTTAATTCTATGTATATGTATACACGCACACGTATATATATATATATATATATATATATATATATATATATATATATATATATATATATATATATATATATATATATATATATATATATTCATGTGTCCTCTGTGTGTGTACTCATCTTGCAGGACTCATCGCCAGTTTGTAGGCGGCTTTGTACTTCCTATAGAATACAGTAAGAGAAGTTAAATTTTTCTTTTGTTCTTGCATAGATAACGATTCGTGCATCGCAAATATTTTGCCTACGTTTCCTACATTGTCGCTAGCCTATACTGAAATGTATGGTGGTACTGAAAAAAAATTGCATATGCAATATTTTAGAGACCTTCTCATACATGGCATTAATGTATCACATATTCAAAGATGCCTTTTTTCTCCAACATTGTGTCATTTCATATGCAGTTATTGGCAATTCTTTTGTTGTTTTAGCAACATATCTCATCGTAAAAGAAAACAAGTGTCACGTCGAGGTTTTTTTCCTTTTTGTTGTGGTTTTTGTTTTCCCCAAGGGAACCATAGAACCATAATATAAAAATGGTTTCTATATTCAAATTAACTAGCCTCCTAACATAGATGTGTATCCATATTGGTTATACCTATTTACTTGGTAGTATTGATGCAAGTGACAATCCTTCATGCTTGATCACATATAGGAATTTCGAAGGCTTCATGATTTTACACACACAGTAAGAGAAGTTAAATTGGGAGATATCCGAATGACAAAAGCTTTTGGAGGTAACAAAGTTAAAGGAATCTAGATGAAATCACTTGAGATTAGATGATTTGACAAAACTACCTACTTTCATGGGAAATTCTATACACACAACCTCCAAGAAGAGTCATGATGGATTTCCAATTACATACATAATCTAATCAGTTAGAGAGATCTATTAAAGAACCAAGCTAATCTCCTAAGACCTCCATGCCATGCGCCATCAATTTGATCAGGTTCAAGTTTAACCATTGACATCTCTCTTTAAGTGTGTGTTGGTCTTCATGTTAAGCAAGTATGTCAAGTCTCCTTCACTCTCGAAGTTTGTGTGAGGTTTCAAGATATCAAACAAAAATTGGATCATTGACATAGCATCATTGATATTCTATTTGTGCAAGGATTTGACCATTAGAGATGTAAGTCTACATATTTCAATCATACAAACTAACTGTGTATATGCAATTTCTACCTCTTTAGAAATTAGGATCATACCTATAGATTGTTTACTTGATTTTATCATCATCGAAACATTATTTAATTTGAATGTAACTCATGATCACTCAATAAAATTTTTAGCTGAATTTTTTTAAAATGAATTAGTTCAAATTTGAGTTGGTTGAGAGATCCAATGTTAATAGGTGAGCCTCCTTCCCAAATCTATCAAGTGTGCTTCTCATTTATGAATACACGAATTAGTAGTTCTGGGACACTTACAACAAATTAGTATAATGTCTCTAATGCACCATTAGCAAGATTAAGTTTTGTTAAATCTTCCAAGCAAGAACGTAGTTCTAGAGTGGTGGAGTATATCCACTCTTAGTTGCAATAGCAGATGGATGGAACCTTCCTAGGACCAAAATCTTCACTACCATAGCCCACTCAAACTTGAATTAACCTTTAAAATAGAGAAAGATATATGCGAAATTTTGCACAATGACAATAGCAAAATATATCATTTCCACAAGCTATAGATCCCTCAATTTGGACTATTTGAGCTTTCTCAACCTCATTGCACAAGACATACTAGAAACTATCCAAACAAGCAAATTGTACCTATATGCACCTCTTCACACAAATATACTAGGAGATTTGCAAAGATAGACAAGTGAGACTCTAGGGTAGAGAAGGCTTGAGGTAACTCTTTCTTCAATGTTCTATGAGCTTTGTGGTCTAGCAGGTAATGGGGAGAATTTTATCTTTATAGTCTCAAATAAACCCGAAAGAAACTTTAATTGGAGAAGCAATTAGGTGCTCTATGACATTTTGGAATGCCATTAGGGGAGAATCTCTTTGGAAAATTTGGAAAGAAAGATGTGCTACCAACTTTGGAAACCCTCAAAATAAGTAGTCAATCAACAAGTCCTTAGGCCTCTTAGGTAGAAGCAGAATTTGTAACTACAGATAGCTCCCTCCCTTCAAACATTATAAGGTATTTTTTTCTAGACATTAACAAGATCTAGGCTGTATTTATTCCATCAAATAATTGAAAAATATCAAATATGTTCATTTTATTTGTGGTTATCTGAATAAACACAAAAAACATGAACACTCATGCGTGTTCAATCGAAAGACTTTGCACATATTGTATTATTTGCGTATGTGCCTCTTGCATATGCTTGATTTGTATTTATATAACTAGTTTTATGGTTTTTAATCATCAATTGTATACATGTTTGATCGTGAAAGCATTTCTTACTTGCATACATCGACAAAAAATTTTAAAAGTAAACCACTACTGTGATTGTCTAACTTGCTACATCGATTCTTACTCTCATGGTAGTTATACGACTGAGCAATAGATCTATTTAAATTGTTTCAATCACCACCTTAATTCCTACTCTCTCAATAGTATAGGGAGTGTATAGGACCTATTGTGATTGTCTAATTCTTTGACTCTTACGCTTACAATAGTCACTTAGATTTCTATGAGCATAATAAGTATAGGCCACAAGGTGTATAGAAACTATTGTGGTTGCCTGATTCTTTGAATCCTACTATCACAATAGTTATATACAGTCATGTGACAAGACTCATACATACTATATTGGGTGTATATGAACTATTATGAATGTCTGATTCTTTGACTCTTACATTCTTAATAGTTACATAGATTCACTTCAAGATTATAACTACACTTTCTATTTAATTATTAATCTATTTATCTAACTAAGTATCCATATTTCTATCATTTCTCTACACACACCATACACTTTTTATTTTTGCACAGATGGCAACTAAAATAAATAAGCACAAGCGAAAAATTCTGGAAGATTATGTGTGCTCCTATATGTATGGAATGAGAATAACTCTAGCAATGGGTACATCTAATTACAAAGATTTCATTGAGAAATTATCTAGAATAGCATATATCAACATTGAAGATAAATTTGGCAGTGTATCAGGTGGAGCACACGTATTAGATGAGAAAATGACCAAAGAGCTTACTTGTATCTTTAGATAGATCATCAAAGTAGTAGAGTCATTCACATTGGATACCATCACAATGCCTGGATTCATCGACAAAATCAAATTTATCGATTTACATTATCAGACAATGAAGAGAGGAAAGCAAGACGAACCTGACAAGGAGAGAGACCATCGATAGATCCAAATAGAAGATATACACATGTGGATAAGGGAGATCAAACACCAGATAATCTTTTTTTGCTCCCATCATCATCTATTCATTTCGAAGATATAACTCTCGTGGGGGAAGGAAAATATGAAATGATCCATAAAGGTAGTATAACCCACCTGAGATTCATCAATGAAATACTTTTCACCAAGTTATTCAAATAACATGGTGCTGACATACAGACACTAGGGAACTAATCCATAAATGAAGCCATAGTTTTATCTGTTATGCATAGTGGAATTATTAGTCCACTTGGATTACCTAGGCACCATAGAAAAAGCCCGTGTCTTATTTTCAAATTATGGAATGGTGGTACATTAGACATGTCGCAAGAGAAAATGAAGAAGGATTACTTAAACGTATCACCAAGCAGAGGTATTAAAGACACACAACAAGACATAAAAACCATGCAGACAAGCCGATCAAAAGATTATTGCATACAATATCATTTTTACATACTTATAATATTTTCCACATTGATCTTGATCTAGGCAATATTTATTTTTATGTGATTTTGGTAGAGCATGATATTTACCAAAAAAAATGCTTTCCAAAGCTGCCTAATGTTGGTAGAGAAACATATTTTGTTGCATTTTGAAGCTCAGCATTCTTATATCGGATTATGTGATTTTGGTAGAGCAATATTTTTACCAAAAATAAAATAAAATTTAAAGCTATCTAATTTAAAAATATTGACTAGAAATGAGTGGAGTCAAAAGTAGTAGTGGATTGGACCTGAATGTATATCCACTAGCCCTACAACTTCTAATAAAGTTCAGAATATATTTATGATTTTGATACTCCTATTGTAACTCTTGAAATATATAGATTTAATAGTTATCCTATTGCTAGAAATGGGATTTAGAAGTTCAAATATGATTTAGAACTAGCTTCTTACAGAGATGTATCAAAAAGAGTAGATACAAATGAAGTACTTGGAGGATTCTCAAATATAACTCGGTATGGTTTAAAGTTATCCATGATGGATGGATTAAGACCATATTGAAATGATCTATCTTTAATTGAAATATGTGGATTAAATGATATAGATTTATTTGCATTAAGTGGAGTAAATGTTATGGATTCATTTGAACCATGTGGATTAAATGAAGTGGTATCATTTGAGTTAAGTGTATTAAATGAAGTGGTATCATTTGAATAATATGGACTAAATTAAGTGATATCATTTGAATTATGTGGATGAAATGAAGTGGATTCATTTGTAAAATATGGATTAAATGATGTGAATTTATTTGAATTATGTGGATTAAATGAAGTGGTATCATTTGCATGGACTGGATTATTGAAGTGGTATCATTTGAATAATATGGATTAAATGAAGTGATATCATTTGAATAATATGGATTAAATAATATAGTATCTGTTGAATTATGTGAAGTGGTTATTTGAGTTATGTGGATTAAATGAAGTGGTATCATTTGAACTATGTGGATTAAATGCAGTGGTATGTGGACTCATATGAGTTATGTGGATTTTTCTTACGTGAAATTAGTGTTTTTGTTTTGCAGATTTGAAAATAAAACATGGCAAGAATGTCAGATGTAAGTAATGATCTTGATCATGCTGAATCTCAAAGGATTCTGTACGAGCACAATGCTCAATTCATGCAATTGGGATTAGTATTTTTCTTCTAGAGCTAGAGTGATTAGAAAGAGAGCCATTATCAATGAAAGAAGTAAAAAAGCTATGTCCGAATCATTTTTATTCGTGATGCTCTCTTTTAGGTTATAGGAAGGGCAAAAGTAACAAAACCCTTACAACTTTATGAATTACAACATAAAGGATTAGCTCAAAGTCTACTTTGAAGCTTTTTGCAAGTTAAGAGATCATTAGTAAATAATAATGAAGTAGCACTATATTTCATTCAAAGATTTTCTGTACAAGATATTCTTCATCGACGTGTAGGTTGGGATGATCACCTGAATATGCACATATAGATTTGTGTCATCCTTGAAATGGGAAAAAATTTTGTAATCAAGGAAACGAAGGCCCTCTTCCTAAAAGTGGCTCTACATTCTGATCAACAAAAGAGGATTAATGATCTAGAAAATCAAGTAAAAATTTTACAAATATCTATCGAGCATATGAGAGTAGATATGAAAGAATCTCAGAGGCATCATCATCTTTTGATCGGTTCACTACTCGTGAATTATTCAATCAATAAAACACTAAATAGAAAAGCTTCGTTTTGTAATCAAAGACATATCTATATTATAAATCCATCATTTTTTCTACTGAATCTAATCAAAGTATTCAAAGTACATCATTTTCTTCAATTTGAATAGCTTCTAACATAAACTTTTCCTATCACAAGATTATTAGTATCAACAATTTGTAAAAGTTCCACAAAAGGTTTATCATGCTGATGATTTTTTCAAGATTATGCCAAAAAATTTATGACTATATTAGAGACATATACTTCGAAGCTGCAACTCCATGAGAAGGATACTTCTCTATCCATGCCTCCAATCTTTGATTAGCAATCATTTCTACAAGAGCTAGCTTGACTTTTAATAATCCATTAAGCACAATATAGGCAATTGCAAATCATGTGGCACAAAAGATATGAAGTGCTTTATTGGGATATTTTGAATGAAAGAGCAAATTTGAAAATTCATGCTCTCTAATAAATTTTATCATATGATTTGCATCTAGTAAACTTTGTTTAATGAAAGATAATCTACATATATCTTTCAATAATAGATTTAGTATATGACTTGCGCATGGAACCCAAGTAATGCCTTCATCCTTGTTTTCAATTGCAATTCCAACACACTGAAAATTGGATGCATTATATATCACTATCACAGTTACATTTGTCGGACCACCCATGTGCGATATAGCATGTTCATATATCCTTACAAGAAAATTTAAACTTTTCTCTTTAAGGAAGGTATCACTAACTTCCAAAAATATGCTTCCTTTTGGACATATAACCATGACAATAATCAATGGCTTCTTTTGACAACTTATCCATCCATCCAATGCTATTGTACATCCATACATGGGTACATAATCAATCACTATTCACTTTAAAATAGCTTTAGTAATTTCTTCACTTGTCTGTATATACTGTTTATATTTTACTGTAATCTAGCATGGTGAATGCTTTCCATGTAGTTGACATCAAAACATCTTTGAAAATAGGATCATGAATAACATTGAAAGGAATCCCACATGCTAAAAATGCTTGAGTCCATTTAAGATGAAGTTGGAGACAATCTTGCTTTTCAAAAGCTATAGGTATGTTATTCTATGATTTAGTATGGACCAAGCATGATAACATGTTATTAGATCAACCGTTTTTACTACATTCATAGGGCTCACTCTTTTTGGCTGCAGCTAGAGAGAATGGAGTACATGGATCTTGATTATTCTCAAAAATATTTTGAGATGCTTGAGTAGAAATATCATGAGGATCCTCTATTGTCATTGATGCATCTACTTGTTCTTGCTCTACACTTAGACTACTTCCAAAGTGCTATGAGCTACTCATGCTTTCAAATCTTTTGTATGTGATACCTTGAGATTTACAGTTATTTGCATAACTTGCAAAGTGTACCCATATATCACTGTCTAGATTAGAGCATCCTTCCACATTATTTTCTGTACTAAAAAGATGGTCTTTTATCTGAGTTGCATTTCTTACATAACGATCTCCACAACATTTGCATTTTGTTGTTGATATTATTTTACCCTCTTGATGAGTAGTCACATATGACCATTCTTTTCCCTTTTCCATAAAGCTTGCTTTATGATGACTTTATATCTACAAAAAGACAACATAAATCAATATCAAATAAGATATATATTCAACTAAATATATATCTTAAAATATATAAAAACTACTCTAAACATCTCTTAAAGTTTTTAAATCTATTAATTTATGTATTTATATTTTCTATCTATTAAAGTTCTCAATCATACGTTGTGGAAGCGATTTGTGATGACTGGTGGATCAATTCAATCGTCTCACTAACGGCGCACACAAGGTGTTTGGAGCAATCTCAAATGAGGTGGAATTCAAAGAACTCTAAAGTTATTAGTAACAAATTACAATGTGGTTCTGCATATTTGCTCTAAGCTCGTTCATGAATAATTCATCAATCTTTGTAAGCTATCAAAATTATAACAAAATTTCAATCATAATTTTGAAGCTTACAAAGATTGATGAATCATTTATGAATGAGCTTAGAGCAAATATGCAGAACTACATTGTAATTTGTTACTAATAACTTTAGAGTTCTTTGAATTCCACCTCATTTGAGATTGCTCCAAGCACCCTGTGTGCGCCGTTAGCGAGACGATTGAATTCATCCACCACTCGTCACAAATCACTTCCACATTTGAACCCGACGTGAACAACGGCCCGGCAATCTCAGGTAATGAATGTTTGAATTTATGTTTATAAATGAGCATGATATGATGGGATTTTTTTATTTTTCTCCCTTATCAAAGAAGATATGATATGATGGGAGTTTCTTACTTTTCTTCCTTATCAAAAAAGATATGATATGATGGGAGTTTCTTATTTTTCTCCCTTATCAAAAACGATATGATATGATGGGAGTTTCTTATATTTCTCCCTTATCAAAAAAGATATGATATGGTGGGAGTTTCTTTTTTTTCTCCCTTATCAAAAAAGATATGATATGATGGGAGTTTCTTATTTTTCTCCCTTATCAAAAAAGATATTATATGATGGGAGTTTCTTATTTTTCTCCCTTATCAAAAAAGATATGATATGATGGGAGTTTCTTATTTTTCTCCCTTATTTAAAAAGATATGATATGAACAGGAGTTTTACCTTTCCCTCATCAAAAGGTAATTACGAGCACGAAATTTCTAACTCTCTCTCAACAAAAGATAATTAAGAGCACCGGAGTTTACCTCTCCCTCATCAAAAGGTAATTATGAGCACGGGAGTTTTACTTTCTCCCTTATCAAAAAGGAAGATTATGATTAAATTGATTTGAAGTTTGAAACAAGTACTAATTAAAGAGAAAATTGAATTAATAAGTTTTATAGACATGATTAATTTGATGATTATATTATACTAATCATCTTTATGAGTTTTTTATAACAAGTACTAATCAAGAGCCAATTTAAGATCTTGAGATGGTCTGTATGGAAGACAACTACTTTACGTTACATATTTATGATGTCTTTTTTGAGAGTTGATACTTTTTATTTTTTAAGTATATTTAATAAGTCCAAGAAGTGATCGTGAGAAGATGATGCAGATGAAGAAAAGTACCAAAAGTCAAAACATGTTTTAGGAAGTGTTGAGAGTGTATTGCTTTGACTAGAAATCATAAGAACCATTTTCTTATTTGCACCATGATTTTATAATTGCATCTATAGTATGCATGCTTCAAAATGTATAAGCACATATTCATGCCCATAGATGCACGTCGAGTTACACAATCAAATTGTAATTGCATGATGTAATCAAATAAGTTTATATGGTAAGTGAAAAGCCTCTACATCAAAAGCCAATTACCCTATCTATGCACCATTTATTTTCCAAATGCATAAAAAGTATGCATGGTAGGGTCGCATTTCATGACCTTGCATTGAGGCACAATTAGCATTTTTCCCATGCACTCTGAGTGATTGTAAGGCTAATGTATATTCACATTGATGTATGAAAGTGAGAGCACAAGCCTCGTCATCAGATGCCAGTTCCATCAAAGTTGCACCATGATTTTTAAACATGCATTTTAAAAGTATGCATTTTATAGGGCTAATTATACGGCCTTGCATAGGCACTTTGTTTTTCAAACCCATGCACATACATTATGCTATAGAATTGACTTTTATCAATAAGCAAAAAACAGATCTTCATTTGGCGCATCCGAAGGAAGCACAGGTTTGGTGGGGGTGAATGTCGAAGAGATTCTCTCTCCTTAATTTGATTAGAGCTGACAGAAGTTTTAGAGTTCAAAGGAAGCTGTACCATTCTAAGAAAGTTTATTTTGAAGAAGGATTGATGTTGTTCGTACTAATCGAAGTCTTGATTTCTATGGATATTGACAAGACATGAGTGATTTCTGCTCTCCAATGGTGATTTATTTCATAATGAATCAAATGATTTTTGGTGCTTCAAAATTTTGATGCACCATTTGCGGGGAAACATTTCATGTGTACCGATCAAGCAAATGAAGTACAAACGCAATTGTCAAACCTTGATTTGGTTTAGCAGTTCTCCTTGATTCATTATATCTATGGGAGATTAAGTGGGTGTTGTAACTCACACCATATGTACCGACTGCAGATTACTACTACTACTACCTTGACTTAAGGGAGGCTTCGT
The DNA here is from genome assembly GCA_020310875.1 of Ceratopteris richardii. Lineage (NCBI taxonomy): Eukaryota > Viridiplantae > Streptophyta > Polypodiopsida > Polypodiales > Pteridaceae > Ceratopteris > Ceratopteris richardii. The sequence goes on from CM035429.1 coordinate 28,055,211, forward strand.
GGAGGAGGCTAAAAGGTATCAAAGTTAACTCTTGGTTCTGCATGTAAAAAAATGGAAAAGGGTGTGCGCACGATCATGCACAACGGGAACTTGAGTTGCGCATGCTGAGGCAGTGTACGTTTTGGGGGAGTCATCTGAAAAATTCAGTAGCACATGATATCTGGAAAAAGTCGGGCTTAACTAGGGACGAGGGAGGAAAGCAACTGGTGGCGCCTGAGAGAGAAAAGGAAGAATTCGTTGCATGGAGATTATGGACTGTGATCAATCATAAAAGAAAAAGGTTGCTCACAATCATGCAGAGGGGAAGTTGCGCATATGATTACGAGGGAAAGAGTGCGCTATTTATCTGAGGAGGAGCCGCTGCTGAAAGGGGTCCAGTTCATGTTTTTTTTCTAGCAGACATTATCTGAGGAGAGGAGGGAGGCAAGGCACGTATTGGAGGGGAAGATTTTCTTGGAGGTCACGAAGGCGTATGCATATATCATCGTCATCGGGCAGAGAAAGGGGGTTCTCACAGAAAGGGAATAAATCTTCTTCTTACCGAGCTTCATACTAGCAAGGAGAATTTCTGTTAACAACTGAACAGTTGTGCTATACTAGCCTCATGATTTAACGATTTCTCAAGGAGATAAAGGTGACGTTTCTCTCTCTTCCTTCGAGAACAGACATATGCAGGTGCTGAGTCACATAAGGAGCATAGAGTCATGTATAACGTGTACAAAGAAGATATGTTCTCTGTCCGTGAGAGAGAGGTGTGGCAGAAAGGAATCTGGAGAAGGAGCTTAAAGCAACTTGGAATAAAGGATGCGCTGAATCATCTATTGTGAAGATTAATGATATTTGTTGATTGTACATTTGTTGCAGATGTATGAAATGACAATAGTATTAATGGAAAGTAGGAGATAGTTTGATGTGTGCAAATCAACTAAAGGAATGTGAATGATTCTGTACTAGAAGAAAAGGGACAGCTATTGATTCTGAAAAAGCTCTGGTGTGCTAAAATTTTGAGACGATCCTTTGATCTAGGAAAATCCTCTATCTATGTGAGAGTGCTTGGCCATGCGAGACGATTGAATTGATCCACCAATCGTCAGAAATCGTTTCCACATTTCAAATCACAAATCACGTAGGATTCAAATGTGGAAGCGATTTGTGACGACTGGTAGATCAATTCAATCGTCTCGTAAACGGCGCACAACAGGGTCCTTGGAGCAATCTCAAATGAGGTGGAACTCAAAGAACTCTAAAGTTATTAGTAACAAATTACAATGTAGTTCTGCATCTCTCAAGCTAAATCACTATAGTGTGTTAATTATGCGAATCTCCTGTATCCAGCGTGCAACTATGACTTTTTGAAGCTTTCAAGGTAATACTGAAGACAACCAATTAAGTTTGACAGTTAAGTCCTTTTATTCTCCTTCGCTTCGACAAGCCGTTCAGGTTTCGTTCAGACAATTGTCTCGATAAGATCATGTTCGTCCTCGCAATGCTAAGGAAGAGTTATAACTTTACAACACTTGTATTCTATAATTGTGGATACAAAGCCCCACAGAACATCCTATGTACCTTTATTCTATAATTGTTTTGCTTACTTTCCAGAACCTATGAAAACTTTCCAGGATGAAGGCGATAAAGTTTTGATTACTTTCCAGAACCTATAAAAACTTCTGGTACAAAAGTTTTGCTATTCCAAACTGCAATTTCTAGTTCCTGAAGACCATCGAGCAACGGTATCACGAACTTTTTGTTGAATATGGGATGGCGTGCACAATCTGGACGAAATCAATGGTCATGATTTATGAAATCTTCATTGCAATTAAAAAAATCGAAATAAAAGGCTGTTGAACAACAAACTTTCTTACGTCTGTTGATCATTGTCCGGTAATTCCTATCACCATATTCCAAAACAACATAGGGATTTTGCTTCGAAATGATTTTGGTGTCTCTAAGATTCGTGCATCCAATGACTAGCAGATGGACTAAGATGGAGTCATCATCCGCACCAAAAATACAATTCATACCGTACTGAAATTCATGAGCAGCCTTACGGGAGGTTGCGACTATAGGTTGAGCTTTTAAACAATAATTCAAAAGAAACGACGGATTACCTGTAATGCCTATGAGATGGTATTGTACAGCTATGCAGGAGCAAGCACGACGTCCAGACTCCAGAGCTATGTTATCTCTGCTGGGATACGTCACGAATAGCGAAACGTAGACTCATTTAACTGCAGATCTTTCAAAATATGTCATTCACAGAGAAGATGAGGGAATGACAGCCTACAAGATATGTACAGAAGAGCTGATGAAGTGCCGTTAATGATGCTTCAGACCATTCATCATCTAGTTTGAACCAAAAGGCGGGGATCGTGACTCGCGACTGGTTCGAAGTGCAAACGTGCAGTCAAGCATGTCGAAAATTTTAGCGTGAGCATCTTCCAGGAACCGGAGCGATAGACTGTCTCTCAGACTTTGCTGAAAATTTTATTAATGAAATCAAGGACAAAATCTTTTATGGGAAATTGGGAAAGGATAATTATAAAGACGAAGCTTCTTTATTCCTATGCGATGGAATTCCTTCTTATTTTTGTGGTTTATTTAGCTACGTCTAAATGGTGTCGAGAATGCACAAGTATGTAGGCTCCACGATGGAAAATGTTAGTATAGTTTTTGGCTAACCGGATCTCTTTAAATTCAATTGAAACTCATTTGCACTTTCATATCGACACAATCTATAAAACTATTCCACTAATGGCCAATACCGACACTATAAGCAAAGGACAAAAATAAAGAACGGAAAAGAAAATCTTAGCACATGAACTTTATTATCCCACTTAATTCGCATGTTACATAGTGTGCAAGGGACTCTGCAAAAATACGAATCAAACGATGCACATCAAGTGGCAAGAATCTATAAAACTAGTGCATGATAGGGCGCTTTCTCAAAGCATTTGGTATACTTCTTTAGTATGAACGTTCTCAAGTTAGATGTTATAATATTTAAGAAGAGGTACACAAATAAGTGGGAGTACATCTCAATGGTCTTTGTCTTTGAATCATAGACTATAGTCAATATAGTATCACTCTTACTATCACCAAGTAAACAAGGTACATGTTGAGGTATACAGTTCTCATAGGAATATGTAGAATTCCATAATCCCTCCTTAGGTGCCTTACTAATTGCATCATACGCTACTTTTATAGTTGAAACATTTCTAGATAATTGAAGATGA
>CM035429.1:28063443-28143443 GCA_020310875.1 Ceratopteris richardii
AAAAAGAAGTTGAAAGATTTTTCTTCATCAGACATAATAACTCCTTGCATTCACATTTCTTTTATGGGATTGAGTCTTTGTCAATCTCTTTTGTTGTAATCTGCCTATTATCAATCACAAATTTAGTTATAAAGAAATTAATTCATAATAAAAAGCTATCAAATATTCTCGTACATTAAAAATAAAAGTGTGATGATTACCTTGTAAGTCGTTCAAGATGGTAGATCACATCTAGTACTCCCTTTTTTGCACATCCATCAATAAAAAGAGGTAGAATGTGATTAAAAAAGTTATGCCAATCATGTGTTCTTAACCTAGCTAAGCTCTTCTCATCTAAAGTAAACATGTTTTCAAAATATGATTGATATTATGTAGGTGTGCGAGTCAATTGAGTCATTTTGTTGATAATTTGCATCTCTTTTTCCATAAGTACCCAAGGATCAAGTTTCTAGATTGTTTCTTGTTAATTTTTATCAAAACTTGGCCATATCTTTGGTTTCAATTTTTTATCCTTCAAATAATTTCTTGATGGCATTTTGTCTTTTAATCCAACAAGATGTTTCCATAATGAAAAACCAACATTCTTGAATATATGCATAGGATCGAGAAGATGATAGATCTTCAAATCTCTCCAATATTTGAAAGAATCGAAATCGACATATTCTCTCATAGTGATTGTTTTACCTTACATCAAATCTTGACAGTCTCATCATGGTCATCTTCTCTGAAGATTTTGGATTGTGGATCTATAAGAGGTCCTTCTCTTCATTTCAAATACCAATCCATAGGTGTTATTAATTTTGGACACTAAATTGTTTAAATCTTTCCATTAAAATATATCGCTTCTCTTTTTCCTTATAATGGATGATCATCAAGAAACAAGCATCGATGGCGATGATAAATATTTTTGTTGAGATTCTTACTATAAATTGATCAAAACCAATGACCACAAAAAGGAAAAGCCTTATATTACTTACTATATATTTCTACGTTTATGGAGGCCATCAATATATAATTAGCTTAACTTACGTAAGCATGTATATATATCAAGAACCATAATTTCTCTTGGATTAATGAGTTTCGATACATCAATGAAACTAATACCTCTCCATAGCTCTTGAAGATTGTCAATGGGAGAAGCAAGATATACATTCCTCTCTTTAACTTGTCTTTTTCTTGGATTAAAACTGAAAGCATTAAATGTTCTTTTTTAATGCTAAGGTATGGAAGAAAATTACAGTTGATGACTACTATTAGCCACGTGGATCATTTACTATATCTCATTGCAAATGGATTAACCCCATCTAAAGCAACACCTAACTTTAGATTTCATGGCTCTTGTGCAAAATTAAGCCATCTAGAATTAATATGCTGAAAGTTGCATTAGGGATTGGGATTCTCATTGATCCATCACTTTTTTTATAATCAAATATTTATGTCAAAAGCTGTGATAATTATGAGCTTCAAAACACGTCTTATTTGTGGAGCGAATGGAAAATGTCTCAATACCTTCTTTGGAGTTTAACATTCTTTGTCCTTATATTGAGCCACATATATATACAAAAGTGATAAGTGGAAAAAATTTCTATGAAAGTTATAATACATGCGTGGTCATTTTTGCGAACTAGAGAAATGATTTGAATAATGTATTCTAGGAAAAATACAAATAATTATAGAGAAAGGGTGACGGTCACATGGGAGTTTACCATTGTATATACTCGAAATCTACCGCATCTTACAATGCAACAATGATACTCTCTAACGCAATGCGTAATAACTCATAATAACTTATAAGATGATAGATTTTAATATGTAGAACTTATAAGATGAGCATCATATGTAACACGGTCAACAATACAGATGAAACAAACAAAGGCAAACTTACTTGGAGTACGTAACAAATGCTTTTTACCTCGAAACTATATGATAAAAGCATAAAATTTAAGGAGACATCTTGGATCAAAATTATTCGATAATTCACTCCATTTCGAACGCTTGGATTCTCTAATGTGTGCATATATACATTCATAGATACACATACACACATATAGAGATCAATTCTATAGATTGTGAGAAAATGAACATTGTAAAACTTATACCCGATATTTATATGATCAAGAAAAAGTTTACATAAGATGTTCAACAGATCGGAAGAAAGAGTTGATGTGGCATATAATATCTACATGCAGGTATCAATATGGAGAAAGATATAATCCTCGTAATCTAGACCCCAATTCACAATAGGTTTTGAACTTTTTGCACAATATTAAAAAATAAACTATAATCTTCAAGCTCATACAAACACACTATCAAAAAGTCTATTTCGTTTGATGTTATTCGATACTTTAGCTAATAATTATCTTGAATTTTTCCACAATATTAAAAAATTAATCATAATATTCAAGTTCATACAAACACACTATCATGCAAATTCTCAATCAAGCACTAACCACTGCCCACATATAATCCACTCACAATAAATAGCTTTCATGTTTAATCACTAGGGATATGCAACCTCAAATTTTGCATACATTAGTTGGATAGCCTCATCATATGTGACTATGAGATGTTCTAGAACTTGAATCTTCATAGCTATTGGTCTTTATAACTATCATGATGTGTGGTACTAGAACACAATGATGGTGGATATTCATGATAAACTAGAAAGGGTTTAGTATATCTAGGTGCAAAAGTATGATTGTCATGGTCGGATGTATTCTCTTTTGGCTCTGACGATGATCCTTTTGATGTGCGATGGTGATTGTGGAAGTCCTAATTCCAACTTCTTTCTTCTTCTTAGGACATTTCAATACCATGTGATCATGGTCTCGACAATAAGATCATAATACATTATCCTTCTAATGTTTTCTTTCCTTTGGTATAATAAGTGGTATGACTGAGCTATTGGCATATAGCATGGTGGAAGCCTAGCTGAGATGTGTAAGCATTTGAAAAATAGACTCATCAGTGCCTCAGTAATAGCCCCCATGCAATTTAGCATTGTTTTGATGTATGCATCTAGTCTCAACATGGGAAGAAAAATTACTTGGCAAGTGTTTGGAACCTCTTTCAAAAGATGTGATCATTTCAGGAAACTTTATAATGGTTGAATCTTAGTTTGATGGATTGGAACAAAGAGGAGCCATTATTGACAGTCCTATTAAAACGGCGAGTCGTAACAAACGAGAACTATGTCGTAAAAAGAGAACATTCTCGTCAAAAATCAAGCAAATGGCAGCTTATGTTTGAGATTCCTTTATACCAGTATACATATATTACAAAAATGAGGTGAAAACATGTGATTTTTGACATTTTTTGTCATTTTCTCATAAAAAAAGAGCTCAAAATGTAGTCAAAATTTCACTATATAAGGCATTGACATGTCCCAAAATGTATATGATAAGACATTGACATGTCCAAAATCTATATGATAGGACATTGACATGTCTAAAATCTATATAAAGAATGTAGAACTGAATACTTCTTATACAAAAATAACATTTTAGACATATTTTTAATGGGTGGATATCTGATTGTTAGCTAAAATTGCTACAAAACATGGTTTCATTAACCAAACTACTTCGAGGCATTTACAAAAGCACTAAAAATGTCTGAGAGCTTCAATGCATCTCACAACTTTGTCGATCTATGTCTACACCCTCATCATCTGATGCACTTGATTCAGTCTCATACTGTTGAGAGCTCTCTTCTTCTTCTTCTATATCCACAAGAGCTCTGTCTTCATCCACGTACATACCAAATTCTGTAGGATCATGCACAACTCTTCTTGTTTGCCTATGATTTCCTGTACCACATACATTTGGAAGCTTTTGTTTTATCATGTTGATGGTTGCTTTCCTCAAGTGACCTGTTTTTGTCAAGGAAAAATCATAAACAAGAATATCTACATCATCCATTTTAAGAGTGGATGTGCTTCGAATATTTTTTTTCTTTTTGAACCTGTTCGTTTAGTATCACACACCATTTCTAAGTTATATTTACCTGTGAATGCATTACTACTTTTAGTGTAATACCAATGCACCATCAAAGCCTCTATTCTTCTCTGATCAATATCTTTAGTTATCTCTAAAACCTTTGCAATCCAAAATGGTCTGGTAGCCTCATCACCATCAGCAAGAAGTGCAATAAGTGTTCCAACATTTATCTCTATTAAATTTCCTTGCCATCTTGCTTCTGCCTGTTTTGTCATCCTTGGGCCTACATAAATATTTCTTTCTGGTGGATGTATAAAACTTTGAAGTGCATCTGCATTACATGCTTGGGCCACATTCACGGATCTTTGTGTACAAAAATCCCATGTGAATGGAACATCAATTGGCCAGTGACCTGCAATTGTATACTGTATAATCTCTTCTTGATGATTGAAAAAGTCCTCCCACCAAGATACATCTTGATCTCCAGCATATTTTTTTGCACGCTCAATATGTCTCTTCTTTTCAATGAGTGCATGCATCCAGCTTTTACTTTGATCAACCACATTTCCACATCTTTCTGTATTGTTTTTATCTTCATATGGTGATTGTTCTGCACCATACACTGTCACAGTAGACAAATTAGGCACCTGCAATAAGAATCTGCATCCCTCTTTAGGCTCCCAGTCCAAGAGAAGATGAATACTGCTTTGCAAATAAAAAGGTTATTTCATCAACCCTCCTCATCAAGAATACATGGTTGAAACTAATATTGTGCAATGGAGCCAAAACCTTAGCACTGTTATCAAGGCCCATTGAGCAAAAGTGCTTAAAGTCATAAATCTGTGTGAGGTGTTGAACTTTTGGTTTTGGAGTATATGCTTCTGAAATCAACTCAGATAAAATCGGAAGAGTAAAAGCATTGTTACGTGCCAACTTCTTAGAGAAAGTACTGAACATTTGATCAATGTGATCATGAGTGTGGCCAACCAGAAGGAAATTTACCTTAACCTTCTGAAATACCTGTTTTTCAACAAGCATGCTTAAATATCCAAAGACTGCAAAATTTTTATTCTCTCTTGCAGTATTATCTAGTTGCAAATATAGAGTTGGTGGCAAAAGACCCTTCCATGATTGCAAAACACGATGAATGACAGTAACTGTAAGGTTTGGATCATTATGCACATTCGGATATGTGAAGAAAACCTTGGACATTACAGTTCCATTGTATACCAAAGCACCAACCAAATTCATTTGCACAAGGACTTCATCTCCAATGTCCTTAGAGATGCGATAAAAATGTGGCAAACAAGTTTTTTTTTTATCCATACCATCGATCAACAAACACATATAATGCTCCGGATTTCTGAGTGCTTTACTTCGATGATGAATTGCTTTCTTTCTCTCTAAAGCTTGACTCTCACGATGGTTGTTAAGAAGGTTTTTAAAATTATTCTTTTCCTGTGGTGTTGTAGCCCCTTTTGCCATGTTTTTCAAAGTGGCGCAAATTGAACATTCACCCATTCTAACTTTACGAGGAATAGAAACATTGTTAAACTCTTCCTTCCATAATCGAGTAAAGTGACGATACAACACATACTTCTCATTTCTATTTCCCATGTCTTCTCTATATATTTGAAATACCTCTCGACGAGTAAAGTTATCTGACAAGTGCAACCTTCCAGTTGTAGGCATAACCTCACAATGCAAGCTAAAATAGTTCATCATCCAATTCATTGCATGACGTCCAACAGATCCTTTGGTCCCAACATGGAATGTATCCAAAATGAGATCCCCATTCAAAAGCCCTTGTTGAACCCTATGTATTCTAAAATTTCCCACACCCATTGCAATTTTAAATGCAGCCCTACAACATCGCATCCCTTGACTAAAGAAATATTCAAAACAAGGTATATATCCTGCCTTTCACTATCTAAATGGAGGAATTTTTCTCTTAGGTGCTTTAGTTTCTTCATTCCTAAATTGTACAAACATTTCAAACCACAACAATGCTTCACAATATCCAATGCAATCTGTCTATCTGAAGTAAGAAATTTAAATCTTTTTTTACTTACTTCACGAGGCCTTCTTTTAAATTGTAGATTGAGCTTGCTTTGCTTTTTCGTTGCTCCACATGCACTTGAGTCAGAAGGGAGATCAATGGTTGGATCAGATGGGAGATCAAGAGGTGCATTTGGTTGAGCAGCATTGCACTGTGAATTGGATAACTTAAATGACTCAACAGAAAACATGGAACCATCAACACGTCCTAAATCATAGGGATCATCACTTCTGTGGAAAGGATCAACTGAGAACAATGAATCCGAAACTGTATCAATATGAGCAGAAGAAGCTGATGCCCAAGCATCCACTGAAAAGATTGAGCTCATCTTCACTGAGTTCACAGAAGACTGAAGATGAATGACCTTTTTAAATAAGTAGAAATCCGAGATCAAGTGAAGATGTCACATCAAATGTCACATCAAGAAGATATGAAATCAAAAGTTTATTAAAGTACATTAAATAACATTAAACATCAAAATACATCAAATAACTTAATTACTCGAATATACACTAATAAGGGAACCAAAGATTTGATTCACTTTCGAAATGAGAAACACAATTGATTTCTAACTAGATATGAGTCATTGAGTCTTAGCATTGTGAGTGAATCAAAATATATCCAAGTTGAGTTCCAACTGGATTATATATTAAAATTGTTTCTAGTAGTGCCATTGAAGACTATACAAGAAGAAATTTTACCTTTGGTACTAAATAAGATTTCAAGGATTAGGTTTCATTGTAGTCTTGGCTAGATCTCAAAGAGGTAGATGAAAGTATATTAAAAAAGAATTATGTGTAAAAGAGGTACTTGGAATGTTTATTCATACATTGATTTTCCATTTCAGCAATGTGTTACAAGATAAATGTGAATATGAACTAAAGTGAGGAGGATAACACTATAAAGATGTCATTAATCTCCCATATTCAGCACAACTTAGACTTGAAGTGTAATTTCCATGCAAATGTACATAAATAGTTGCAAGGTTCTTTACTTGAATGTTTATTCGTACATTGATTTTCCATTTCAACAATGTGTTACAAGATAAATGTGAATATGAACTAAAGTGAAGAGGATACCACTATAAAGATGTCATTAATCTCCCATATTCAACACAACTTAGACTTGATTTTCTCCCAAGCAAGAGATTCTAAGAAAAAATTTCTACATGAGATTAGATATCCTCATGTACATACCATACTCTTGCCATTGAAGTGTAATTTCCATGCAAATGTATATAAATAGTTGCAATGTTCTATGAATATTTCATTAAAGTGGCTCTGAAACAGCCTATTTGTGTGAGTGGTATTCCCTGGTTAGATTGGTTGACAGATTTAGTTAGCAACTAGACTCATTCAGTTAGATCCAGTTAGTCTCTGGTTCAAGTTACCCAATTGCCTATAAATAGCAGAGGAGGAGATCATTCTCATTTTCAAAATCCACGAGCAACAGAGAGCAACAGAGCACAGACAGCTATGGAGCACAGAGCTCAACATACAAGCAAGGCAACTATGATGGAGAAGAAGAATGTTGGCAAGAGTACCAAGAGGTAGGAAAAATCATACCATAAAAAAAGATTCCTAAAAGATTCCCTTTGTATGTTTGTGTAAAGAGTCTGCTCTCTAGGTTTTTATTTTTCTTAGCTCTAAAAATACAGATCAAATGAGGGTACAGCTCGATGCCTGGCATCGACTTTTAGGTGTAAGTCGATGCCAGGCATCAACTTGAGGCTGCAAGTCGATGCCATGCATCGACTTGAGGCCTCAGGTCGATGCCTGGCATCGACTTGCACCTGAAAGTCGATGCCAGGCATCGACTTTGTGTGCAAGTCGATGCCAGGCATCGACTTGCAGGTGCAAATCGATGCCAGGCATCGACTTGAAGCCTCAAGTCGATGCCTGGCATCGATTTGCACCTGCAAGTCGATGCCTGGCATCGACTTGCACACAAAGTCGATGCCTGGCATCGACTTGCCTGGCATCGAAGTTTGCCTTAAAGTCGATGCCAGGCATCGACTTTAGGGTGCAAAGTCGATGCCAGGCATCGACTTTTGGGTGGAAGTCGATGCCTGGCATCTACTTGGGCCTTTGAAAACCACATTTACGTATGAGTTGATTATTCCAAGCGCCTTCAGGGATGCGGAGTCCAAGAGTGAGAGGCCCTTCAAGAAACTGAAAGTCACCATGGGCTCTGGTGATCAGCAACGTGACAAAGGCATTGGTCACCAAGCGAAACCAAAGAAACTTATTGTATCCTTATCCTCTGAGAAGGCCAGCAACCCGCTAGGAATATCCTCAGGTGGACAGAGTAGCATCAAAATTCCTGAGGATGATACAACTATGAAGGATAGGTCGAGGGACGCTGAGGTTTTAAGGACAGATCGTCCACTGCGGGACATGACAAATCTGGAGTGGTGCTTCAGTATGTTGAAGAGAAGAATGCAGTCCTTCTTGTGTTCGCAGGGACATATGGGAGAGGAAAGATCACGACAACACAAGGTTTTCAGTATGGCCTTGTGTACAAACTGGATTATGAAGATGAGGATTCTGACAACCTCCTTTTCTTGGTAGAGACATCGAAAGGTTTGAGAAATGTTATATGCAAGATGGATTTCTTGTGCCCAGAGTGCTGTGTTCCAGATCGTCTAGCTGAGATATGCAGGGACTCAGTCAATCTTATCAAGGACTTGATGCCATGGATCCAGGGCAATATCATGCCAACACAACAGAAGATGACAACCCCTGTAAAGGCAAGGGGTAAGCAGAGCGTGCAGAAAAAGCTTCAAAAGAAAAAGAAGAGAATTTCAGAAGAGGAGTCTTTTGACTCAAGCTCTAGCTCTGAGGATATAATTGTTGCACCTGGTGGAGAGCTTGCCTCGGGTGTTCTTGGTACTGAGCACGAAAGCAATGCCTTATTGAGGTTGGAATTGCACTGGATCAGAATAGAAAGTCTGATGCCTTGAGGAAATATGATCCATGGTTTCAACTTGCATTCAGATCAGGTGAGATCTGGGATCTACAGGATAAAATTTTCACAATGTGGGAGAACAAGGAGGTCAAGGGCCAGAAGCAATGAAAGTCGAGGCCAGACCCACAGGTTGATCTGAAGGGAAAGGGAAGGAAAGCTGACCTCTCAATTGAAGAGGCTCCCGAGGACATGAAGCTGACACCATGGAGGGCCCTTCAAGGAATCAAGGATGATACATTGATCATATCAACTTTGTCAAGGGTAATCTCCAAGGACTTAAGCCTGGAGAAGATGGTGACTGAGCTCAATAAGTATGTATGTTATTCTCAGATCCTTTTTCCCTCCTCCCATGTTTCTGGTCTAACCTAGTCTCTTTTTAATTTCTGTGACTGTAGTCATAAAGTTTACATGAAGATTCAGGAGGTCATGATGAAGAGGCTGGGGTGCTTTTCTTGGACAGAGGTCCAAGCAGACTATCCAACCACATCATCCTACAAAGCTTTATCAGAATATTTCATCCTTTTCCGTGATTGGGTAGGTTCTCTTTCTGAGGTTGTGCCTGGTTTGCCATTAGGTTAGATGCCTTGATTCACCAAACCAATTTAATGCCAGGCTTTTAGTACGAATTCGATGCCTGGCATCGACTTACGGCTAAAGTCGATGCCTGGCATCGACCTGCAGCCAAAGGTCGATGCCTGGCATCGACTTGGGGGCATAAGTCGATGCCCGACATCGACCTGCAGCATAAGTCGATGCCTGGCATCGACCTCGTGGCATATGTCAATGCCAGGCATCGACTTATGTCCCAAAGTCGATGCCTGGCATCTACCCCCACATGAAATCGATGCCATTCATCGCTTCTTTATGTTCTGCTTGCTGTATTGAAGAGCTCATTTAGTTGTCTTTCCACTTTTTTCTGTAGAAACCAAAGAAAAGTAAGTCTGCGGAGCTACTAGATGATTGCCCCCCTGCATTCCTGGCTCACATTCAAAGAGAAAGGCATGAGAAATCTAGGCTGAAAGCCAAGGAGATGGATTTTGATGATAAACCTGATCTTAAATGTTTCTCCAATCCCCTAGACCCCCTTAGGCCTATATATTACAATGTATTCTGTAGTGATGTAAATAATATTTGTTCTGTTGTGCCTAGAAAACATTTCTCCCTTCTCATAGCGGACATACCCTATGGATTTAGGATGTTGGGATCAGTTAATGATGATGAACCCTCAGATTCGGAAGATGGTCACTGATTTTGCAGAGTTGACTATGTCTCCTCTTTGGAGGATAGTAATTTTCCATAGCAGAGACCAATCCTTCTCTGTTTCAACTGCTCTGAAGGCAAGATGTCATGCTGTGGAGTGCCTCACGTGGTAAGTAATCTTCTTTCTATCTCCGTGGCTTTAATGATGCTCTCTGTGACTCATAGTTCTTGTTTGCAGGGTGAAGACAAACGTAAATCACACTCCTTTGCATAGGTTTGTGAGCTCCACTGAATGCATTACAGTTGGCTATTATGATGAAGTAAGCAAAAGGAGAGTCAGGGAGCATTGCAATGAGAATGGGATCTCAAATGTGCTCATGTTCCCAGCCGTTACCAAGAAACTTCGTCATGTAGCTGGGGACATGACATTGGTTAACCCCTATCAGAAGCCACAAAAACTCATAATGAGATTGCTTCAGCTATTCTCCAATGATGATGACTGGGTCCTAGACCTTTTTTCGGGCACAGGTAATTTCAATTTTCACAATTTTCATTAGTCATGGTTGATTGACACCTCTAAGTGGTTTTCTGCTGTTTCAAGAACGACTCTGGCTTGCTCCTTAAAGATGTTCAGGCACTGCATAGCTGTGGAGAAGGATGATGCTCAAGTGAGCTTTATTAGAATGAGAATCAATGGGCTGAATGAATGCCCAGATGAAGACCAAGAGGTTGGAAGGAAGCACATTGCAGACACGGAGAGATTCCAACCGGCTTCAAGGGAGCCTGTTCCCCCACTTGCAGATGAACCGGGGGACATGGCTGACCTTGAAGAGCCAATCTTGGAGCAAGAGAGGCAGGATATGGGTTCTAATGTTCCAGAGGATCCCAATATCCTTGAGCCTGAGGAAAGCTATGATCAGCTTCTATTGTAGATTCATATTACTCTTGTACTTACACAGGAAATGTAAAACATCATTTTAATATAAATATAATGTCGAGTTCTGCTTCCACTTTGTGTTCAACTTGATTTATCTTGAGCATTTCTCTGATCGTGTGTGAATGTTTCTTAGTATAATTTTGTTGATTATTATCTTCTCTTGGGAATGCTTTTGTGAAATGTATTTCATATTCTGTGAATATGGCCATGCATTCAATGAGGATCTGATCGAGAAATCCTTGTTTCTCCTTGGTAAAAGAATCTCCCGAGTCAAGAGATCACCACCGTTTAGACATCACTGCATTTATCTCCTGGAAAACAACAAGTTGAAACCCAAATGGGCCCCACATGAGGGTGATGGTAATGTTATCCGCCTCATTTGTAATGCCTTGTAGCTTGCCATACTCCTCCCCCGCGTTGTGGGATTCGGGGGGTCCCATGGGCACTAGTCCCATTCACTTGTAACTTTTTCTCTTTAATATAATTAAAGTCCGGGAGATTAGGCTAAGGCCGAACTTCCTTTATTAAAAAAAAAAAAAGAATAAGTCTGATTTCACCTGCCTTCCTATTAATGCAACATTAAGAAAACATACAATTAGATTCACTAATACACCGAGGGAAATTCGTCGGGGCGTTGATCACCTGCAATTATTCGTCGTTAAGGGCCAAGAACGATCATCATATCCATTATTTAGGGCTCGTTCAAGTAGAACTCTGCTAAAGAATAAGTGAAATGAAGAAAAAATGCGTTTGGAAAATATGAATGCTACGGCACATGATTGAGATCATCAAGCTTGACATATAGTGGAAGTTCTCCATTTCTCAAGCTAAATCACTATAGTGTGTTAATCATGCAAATTTTCTGTATCAAAATACATCACTCTAATCGCAAGATCCGGCGCGCAGCTATGACTTTTTGAAGCTTTCCAGGTAATACTGAAGACAAACAATTAAATTTGACAATAACTACACAGCACTATGCGTTCTATTCTCCTTCGCTTCGACGAGACGTTAAGGTTTCGTTCAGACAGTTGCCTCGTTCGTTCTTGCAATTCTAAAACTTTACGACACTTGTATTTCTGGATCGTCCTAAATGTCGATACAAAGCCCCACAGAACATCCTATGTACCTTTATTCTATAAGTGTTTTGCTTACTTTACAGAACCTATAAAAACTTTCCAGGATCAAGGCGATAAATTTTGCTTACTTTCCAGAACCTATAAAAACGTGTGGTAAAAAAGTTTTGCTATTCCATGCTGCAATTTTAAGTTCCCGAAGACCATCGACCAGCGGTATCGTTGAATATGGGATGGCGTGCACAAACTGCGCGAAATCAACGCGCATGATTTATGAAATCTTCATTGCAAGAAAAAAATCGAAATAAAAGCTGTTGAACAACATTATTTCTTACGTCTGTCGATCATTGTCCGATAATTGCTATCGCCATATTCCAAAACAACATAGGGATTTTGCTTCGAAATGATTTTGATGTCTCTAAGATTCGTGCATCCGATGACTAGCAGGAGAGCAAGAGCAGATGGACTAAGATGGAGTTATCATCCGCACCAAAAATCCAATTCATACCGTACTGAAATTCATGAGCAGCCTTACGGGAGGTTGCGACTATAGGTTGAGCATTAAAACAATAATTCAAAAGAAACGACGGATTACCAATAATGTCTATGAGATGGTCTTGTACAGCCATGTAGGAGCAACCGCGACGTCCAGACTCCAGAACGACGTTATATCTGCTCGGACGACACGAATAACGAAACGTTGTAAGAGGATGGTCTTTCACAGTTGAAATGACATGGGGGGAGCAGCAACATAGATTCATTAAACTGTAGATCTTTCAAAATATGCCATTCACAGAGAAGACGGGGGAATGACAGCCTAGAAGATATGTACAGAAGAGCTAGTGAAGTGCGGTTAATGATGCTTCAGACCATTCATCATCTAGTTTGAACCAAAAGGCCGGGACCGTGACTTGCTTCAAACTGCAAACGTGCAGTCAAGCAAGTCGATCATACGCGACGTCTGGCGGGCCGTTAGAATTTTAGCATTGGCATCTTCCAGGAACCGGAGCGATAGACTGTCCCTCAAGGTTTGCTGAAAAATGTATTAATGAAATGAAGGACAAAATCTTTTATGGGAAATTGGGAAAGGACAATTACAAAGACAAAGCTCCTTATTTGTATTATGCGATGGAATTCCTTCTTATTTTTATGGTTTATATAGCTACGTCTAAATGGTGTCGGGAATGCACAAGTATGTAGGCTCCAGGATAGAAAATGTAAGTATAGATTTTGGCTAACCGGATCTCTTTAAGTTCAATGGAAACTCATTTGCAGTTTCATATTGACACAATCTGTAAAACTATCACACTAATGGCCAATATGGACACTATAAACAAAAGAACAAAAAAAAAGAACGGAAAAGAAAATCTTAGCACATGAACTTTATTATCCCACTTAATTCGCATGTTACATAGTGTGAAAGGGACTCTGCAAAAATACGAACCAAATGATGCACATTAAGTGGCAAGAAACTATAAAACTAGTTCATGATAGGCCGCTTTCTCGAAGCATTTGGTATACTTCTTTAGTATGAACGCTCTCAAGTTAGATGTTATAATATTTAAGAAGACGTACACAAAGAAAGTGGGAGTACATCCCAATGGTCTTTGTCTATGAATCATAGACTATAGTCAATATAGTATCACTCTTACTATCACCACCAAGTAAACAAGGTACATGCTGAGGTATACAGTTCTCATAGGAACATGTAGAATTCCATAATCCCTCCTTACGTGCCTTACTAATTGCATCATACGCTACTTCTATAGTTGAAACATTTCTAGATAATTGAAGATGATACCTCAAAGAAGAAGGAACTTTTATGAAGTGAAAGTCTATATGCAGCAACCAAAAGGTTATGTCCATCCAAAGTATTCTAACTATGTATGCAAGTTAAAGAAAGCGCTTTGTGGATTGAAACAAGCACCAAGAGCATGGTTTGAACGATTCACTAAGAAGCTATTAGATCTCAAATTTATGCAATCAAAGGCTGATTATTCATTAATTGTATGGAATCATGGAAGCGAAATAATTCTTTTAGTGATATATATCGATGATTTGATCATCACTAGAAATGATGAGAAGAGGATTGTTGATTTGAAAAAGCGATTGAAATCTAAATTTTTGATCTGAGATTTGGGAGAGCTGAAATATTTTTTGGGAATTGACATTATTTCAATTCAAGAGAGAATTTGGATGATACATCACAATATTATGTTGGAAATGCTTGACAGATTTGGTATGAGTGCTTGCAAACCTATTGATATGCCACTTGATGCTAATGCTAAGCTTTTAAATGATGTGAACTACTTGCATGATGCCAATGTGTATAGGAAGATGATTGAAAGCCTGATTTATATAACAAAGAGAAGACTAGATTTGAGCTTTGCAATTGGATTGGTGACTCATTTTATGCATAAACCATGTAGAGTGCACTTGGATGCAATGCGACGCATCTTGCGATATGTGAAAGGAACATGCAATTTTGGTTTGTTTTATGAGAGAAAAGTTAAGCCATGTATATATGCATATATAGATGTGGATTGGGCAAGAAATGTTGTGGATGGAAGGTCAACTAGTGGTTTTTCATTTTCAGTTGGAAGTGCAACCATTTTATGGAGTAGCAAGAAGCAACAATTGTCACTTTGTGAAGTACCAAAGCTGAATATAGAGGCATTACACAAGCCGTTCATGAAGCAACATGGATTAAGTACCTACTTCAAGACATGGGAGTCTACATCGACAGAAAGGTGGTCATCTATTGTGATGATGTGAGCATAATTATGTTATCAAAGAATCGAGTTTATCATGTGAGATCGAAGCACATCGAAGTTCATTATCACTTTGTTCATGAGAAGGTCATCAAAGGAGAAGTGGAGCTGATTCACATCAGCACTAGAGAATAAGTGATGGATATCTTCACGAAAGCTCTTCCCAAAGCCAAGTTTATCTACTTCAGAGAAGATTTAGGAGTGAGGAAACTTTATTTTGTATCTCCATATCATTTCATGTTGATTTCATTTTGTATGGACATATGTATTTATTTCATTTTGTATTCAACCTCATTCTAAGCTTGAGGGAGAGATTTGATGATGTGGCATGTTTTATGTAAAACCAAAACAATCTTTATATGATAAATATCACCGCCAGTGTTGTAATGCCTTATCCATGAAACATGGAGTACTCTCTCCATCGTTGTCTCTGCATGGAGGCAACGCCATAGCTTCGCTTACCTTACAGATGAGTGTATGAGTGAATCTAATTGTATGTTTTGTCAATGTTGCATTAATAGGAATGCAGATGAAATCAAACTCATTCTTCATCATCCAAGGCGAGTAAGTAATTATGAGACATCTTTATAAATATATTTTGCTTCGGTCAATCGTATGCAAAACAAGCAATACATTTCTAAAAGATGAGTGACTGATGAATATTGTAGACGACAACTGACACGGCAGTTGGATTCCCTTTGACACTTCATGAGTTTTCATCTCCATATAATTTCGAGACTTCACCATCATGTGTGCAACCATTACACGTGCATTGGCCAGTCTATCATCGTTATGCAATATATCCACCACACCATACTCATGGTAGTCATGACTATACTAGTCGGGCATCCATCACCTGTTACCCCCCTCCTGTATTTCGTACGAAAACCTATTGTGAATTGTGGTCTGGATTACGAGGACTATATCCTCCATATTGATATCCGCATGTAGATATTGTATGCAACGTCTACTCTTTCTTCCGATCTGTTCAACATCTCACAATCTACAGAACTGATCTCTATATGTGTGTATGTGTATCTATAAATGTATATACGCACACATTATCGAAATGGAGTGAATGATCCTTAAACAGAATTTCGATCCAAGTAAGTTTTTCTTTCTTTGTCTGATCATTATTGTTGACCGTGTTGCATATGAAGTTCATATACATATACATATTAAGATCTAGCATCTTATAAGTTATTGCGCATTTCGTTAGAGTGTATCATTGTTGCGCTGTAAGTCGCGGTAGATTTCCAGTATATACAACGGTATACTCCCACGTGACCCTGACCCTTTCACTATATTTATTCGTATTTTCCCTAGAATACACTATTGAAACCATTTCTCTAGCTCGCAAAAATGACGTACTTGCTTGTTACTTGTAAAATACCTAACCACGCATATATTACAACTTTCATACAAAATTCTTCCACTTACGTTGAGAATCCCTCTCACAATTGCGCCATGAAGAAAAAACATACCCACAAGTTACATATATTTATTTTTACATGATTGTACCTACAACGTAACCATTACATCAGGTTATTAAAATTATGACATCATAACATGGATGTCCATATTTTTTTCTTTAGATGGTCCTATCAAGATAGTGCATGGTTATTCACGAGATGTGTACATGTTGAATGGCATGCCCTTGATGTCTTTAACAATCCGTTAGAACTCTCTTTGGAGATTTATTGTGTATTCAGATGCAGAATTAAATGTATATATACACAACTTTCCTTCTAATGTACGTTATAAAACTCATAATCCAACTCATAAGAGGAAGTTCGAATGAGCCTATTCTCTCTTGCATGAATTAATCCACAATGCCGTAGAGCACCTAATTGCTTCTCCATGTAAGGTTTGTTTCACGTTTATTTAGGACTATTAAGTCAAAATTCTCCCCACCACCTCCTAGACCAAAAAGCTCATAGGACATGAGAGACAAGAAGTCCCTCAAGTTTCTCTACCCTTGAGACCTCTTATACCATGTAGGGGCTCCATAAATTTTTCTAGCTTTAACATTAGTCTAGATTCCCTAATGCAAAATTTGGCACATTAGGAAAAGCTCATTCTAGCATTTGATATCCTCTACTGTAGGGGATCTTGGCCAAGAAGGACACGGGACTTCCACAAGTCCCAAGCATTGTTTTTGCTTCTTATCAAGGATAATCAATCACAGTCCACCAACCAATCTCAGTTAATGTCATGGAAGTCTTCTATCTTGATTCCAAAGACGTCTCCACAATTAGAATTCTTTATTCCATAACTTCTTTTCTCTTTGGAGGTTATCCACATCAACAACCTTGATTCCCTTAGTTTGGAACCCAATCAAATCATTTTTCCTAACATTTATAGCCCACTTTCACTCTCATTAGTCTTAACATATGGTTTCATCTTGTTCCTACTCATCCATAATGAGCAAACTAGATCCAAGCCTTTCGGAGTAACTGTTGGAGTTAGACGTCTATAGAAGCACATGAATAGCAGAAGGAAAAAGAAGAAGCTTGGAGCACAACATACAATACTGAATGTATTACTAGAGAATGTACAAAGATAAGTAGCCCATTAGGGCAATAGGCATATATACAAGCCGGATGTTCCTAGGGTGTTCACACACATCACTACCTAAATATATCAACAAATCCTCCCTAGGAGTGATGCGATGAACAAGTAGCTGGCACTCATATATAAGGAAGTGCCTAGCTATGTGGAAATCACTCCACAAAAGGAAGTGCCAAGATATGTGGAAAACACTCCCCAAAGCTTTGCGGAAAGCTTCAAACTTCTCTCTAGGTAGAGCCTTCGTGAAAAGGTCTCCAATGTTCTCCTGCGTGGGCACATATGCCAAGCTGATCTCCCCAGCAAAGAACCTCTCCCTGGCATAATGATAATGCACCTTAATGTGCTTAGTGCGATCATGGAACATAGGGTTCCTCGCAACTTCCAATGCGCTCTAACTCTCAGCGAAGATGGTGGTGGCAAAAGACTGATTAACACCCAAATCAGCCATAAGGAATCTGAGCCACACAGACTAAACAGAAGCTGTGAAAGTCACCCTACACTCAGCCTCATAACTAGAAGTGGCCACAGTAGGCTACTTCTTGCTCAACCAAGATATACATGACCTACCAAGCATGAAGCAAAAGCCACTAGTGGACACACGAGTGTCATAGCAACCAGCCTAGTTTGAGTTAGAAAACGCATGCTAATCTGTCGATAGTGATCCACCCTTGGGATAAAACAACCCAAGTATTCGAGTACCACTCAAGTAGTGAAAGATGCGCTTAACCGCCTGCCAATGCTTGACACATGGGCAATGCATAAACCTGGTCATCTATGAGACAACAAACTCAATATCTGGCCACGTAATGCATAAGTAAATCAGGCATCCAATAGCATGCTGATAGAGGAGAGCATCAAATGCATCTCCAGCATCATGAAGGCTCAATCGTAAACTTGTCTCCATAGGAGTGGCAATAGGCTTACAATCTTCAAGGCCAAAACGCTGCAATAGCATCAAATGCATCTCCAGCATCATGAAGGCTCAATCGTAAACTTGTCTCCATAGGAGTGGCAATAGGCTTACAATCTTCAAGGCCAAAACGCTGCAATAATATGTCAATATATTTCGTTTGACACAAAGCCATTCCAACATCAACTTGCATAAACTGAATGCCCAAATAGTGATGCAAATGCCCTAAATCAGACATCTCAAATGAGGCATGCAAATCAACCTTAAAATTAGCAATAGGCTTCTCACTAGGACCAGTGAGCAGCATATCGTCAACATAGACAACAATGATCATAAGCACATCATTAGCACGCTTAACATATAAGGTGCTTTCAGTTGGATTGTTCTAAAAACCATGTGCAATCAGATAGGCATGTATCTTCTCATACCAAGCAAGTGGTGCTTGCTTTAAACCATATAATGTCTTCTTTAACTTGCACACCTAGTTTTCATGCCCTTTCTACACAAAGCCATGGGGCTGAAAAACATACACTTCTTCATCCAAGTCACCATTCAAAAATGCAGTTTAAATGTCCAACTGATGTACAATCCAACCATGATGGGTTGCAAGTGCACAGATGCTCCGAACAGTAGTCATACGGCATGTAGGTGCAAAGGTCTTATCAAAATCAATGCCTCTTTCTTGTGCATAACCCTTTGCAACAAGCCTAGCCTTATACATGTCAATTGTTCCATCAGGCTTACGCTTCAGCTTGTAAACCCACTTAGTGCCAATGGCCTTCTTGCCAGGCGGCAAGTCATATAAAGACCAAGTATTTTTCTTCATTATAGCATCATATTCAGATTGCATAGCAGCCATCGAATTTTCTCAATTTTGTGCTTCGTCAAATGAAACAAGCTCATTCTCACCACAAAGAGTAGATGCAGCCATAGCATAGCAATCTGATGCAAAAGAGGCACTATGAGAGCCTAATCGAGTATGATATGATAGAGGTGCATCTAATTTGTTGTCACGCAAAGTTTGCACCAGCCATTTTGGCATAGTTTTTGCCTCCTCAATGTCAGCTCTCTCATCAACAAGTGCATCATGTAAATATGCATCAGAAATATGATGATATGCATCATCACATGAAACCTACAAAGGTTAAGAAGTTGCCTCATTAGGACCAGCACTAGACTGTCCACCTGTAAAAAGAGGTAGCAAAGTATCATACATGTCTTTGGAGAAAATAGATGTCTCCTTAGTACATGAAAGCAATGGCTGAATAGCATCTTTCACAAAATCAATATCATGGCTAACTAGAATGCATTTAGTATGTGGATGATACAGACGATAGCCTTTACTTTCAGAATTGTACCCAACAAAAAAACATTTTACAGCTTTATCATCCAATTTTCTGCGATGTTGTTCAGGCACTAATGCATATGCCAAACAACCCAAAACACGTAGACGTGCAACAGATGGCTTGCGATCAAGCCAAGCCTCATATGGAGTGATAGATTGCAATGCTTTATTAGGATACCTATTAAGGACATATGCTGCACACATGACAGCCTGAAGCTAGAAACTATGTGGTAAAGCCTGACTCTTGACCATACGCCTCGCCATCTCCATGAGTGACCTATTCTTTCGTTCAGCAACTCCATTTTTATGAGGTGTATACGACACTATATACTGGTGTTTTATCCCACATTCAGCCAAAAATGCATTAAAATCATAAGACATATATTCCCCCCCTCGATTAGAATAGAGGGCGCCCATTTTACATGCTGACAGATTTTAAGCCAAAACCAAAAACTCTTTGAAGCACGTGAACACTTCAGACTTTGCCTTCAATGGATATACCCATGCATGCATGGAAAAATCATCGATGAAAGACACAAAATAAAGATAATTTCCAAAAGAAGGTGTCTGCATAGGACCACATACATCACTATGTACAAGCTGCAATTTCTGAGTAGCCCAAACTGAACCATCTTTTGGAAAGGAGGAATGCTACATTTTGCCCAAAACATAGCCTTCACAAACATGTTTTTTCCGGTGCCTCAAGTTTGGGCAAAGAGGACACCATTTCAGATTTCTGCAGGCATAGCAAAATAGCAAAATTCAGATAACCAAAGCATGCATGCCAAAGATTTGCATCTGAGATAGCCTGAGAATCATGTAGTGCACATGCCAAATAATTTATAGAGCTTTCATAGTCTATGATCTTATACAGCCCATGACATAGAACACCAAAAGCAATAATCACATTGCCATTTGATAGATCATGAACTGTACATCTGTCATCAAAAAAATTCACAACCAAGCCAATCTTGGCTAATGCAAAAATTGATAACATATTTTTCTTGATCCCTGGCACAAACAAAGCATCTGACTAAGTGAAAGAACTACCATCAGCAATAGTCAAAATGATCTTACCAACTCCCATAATAGGATAAGAGGAGTTGTTGGGGCATGTAAAGGTATTCCCTGTAGGGGCAGGCTCGAGTGAAGAGAAGAAACTGCACTGCAAGGTAATATGTTTGGTCGCCCCACTATCAAAGTACAAAACATCTGATTCTACTACAGACATGCACTGCTCATGAGAAGATGGGTCAAAATTGCAAACAGTAGTAAACACCCATTCTTCTTCCTGCACAAGATTAGCAGACTCCATTTTTGGTGTAGAGGCTTTTCCAACAACCATTCTAGCCTCCTTCTTCTTTCCTCTTTAGCAGCCAGTTTTGGACAGTTCTTTATGATATGATCATTCCCTTTACAGTACTTGCAAAACAATTTCTGCTTTTCTGATTTTTTTCTCATCTTTATCTTTGTTCTTCGAATGTGCAGCATTTGCAGATTTCTACTTACTAGTAGAAGAGCTCTATTTTCCTTTGCCTTTTTGACTAGCTAGGAAAGCTCTACAACACACATAATGGACCCGTTCTGCCTCGACTGATCTTCCTGCAACATAAGAGAGACTAGCTCCTCAAATGGCAAGGCATTTGGATTTCCTTTCATCATCAACCGAAGAGTAGAAGCAAATGTCTAATATGAATCAGGAAGACCATTCAGAATGTTCTGCACAAATGAGCTATTTGGTATAACCTCATTGGTAATAATCAACTGTTCCTTCAAGTCTTTGATCTTTGTTAGAAAACTATCCATAGAACCACGTTCATTCATGTGCTCACTCTCCAACTATTTTCAGAGGTAAGCAACACGAGCCTCATTCCTAGCTTGGTACAATGTGCTAAGTGTATCCCAAGCATCCTTAGCTATTCTGCAAGAGCAAACATGAGGAATAATGGCAGGCTTGACAGACAAAGCTATCAATGCATGTGCTTGAGCATCTTTGCAAACACAAAAAATGTGCTCTGCAGTAGGTGCAGCAAAAAATGCAGCACGAACAAGAATATGCAGAATATCATCATCTTCGACACCTTCTGCATCATCTTCAGTACCTATAGTTGTAACAGTTGCATAATGTTCGCAGTCCTTTTGCAACCAATACATGTCGCATCATATAATCCCACAATGGGAAGTTGGTACCATCCAACTTATCCTCAACAGCCAACATACGAAATACATCACTGCTTTTCAGCCATGGCAGGTGACTAAAATACATTGATGCAAAAAATATATTGTATCTCAAAAAGTTGAACGGAACTACCAAGACGAGTTTTGCTAAACCTGTAGCGCACTTCAAGATTCTTATACTGGCCAATCCAAACAGGTATATACCTTTGGCACAAAAAGATAAAATAGCCTACACAACCGCTATGATAGTGCGTTTGGAGGACGAAACGAGCTCAGATCGCGATTCTAGCACGATAGAGCGAAGGAGTTTTGATCTCTGAAACACCCTGACTATGCTCACCCAATTTCTTTTGAATCTGAGACTGTAACCGAAGAGGTGTAGATGATGCCCTAGATGAGTCGGCGACCTACTCTGATACCAATTTTTGGATTAAGACGTCTGCGGAAGCACATGAACACCACAAGAAAGAAGAAGAAGCTTGGAGCACAACACACAATATTGAATGTATTACTTGAGAATGTACAAAGATAAATAGCCCATTAGGGCAATAAACATATATACAAGCCGGGGGAAAAAAGCCTCCTAAAGAGGGAAAAAAGTGCCCCGGTGATCCTAGAGTGTTCACACATATCACTACCTAAATATATCAACAATAACTCGGAGAGGGGAAAACAACAAGGTGAGTAAGTAAAGTCCGTACAAGCGTGGTGAACCACTACCATATATGAGCCAAATACAAAATGTGGCAAAGCACTACCATATAGGAACCAAATACAAAATTCTGGTGCACCACTGCCATATATGAGGCAAATACAAAATTGTGGCATATCACTATCATACACATGCTGAGAAGAATCAAAACATCTATATCACTGGTCCTACAACAAAGAACATTCATAAAATGAGACAGATTGACATGATATTTACAAACAACAACTAAAAACACCAAACCAAGCTTATAAGTTCATCACCGCATTGCAGATGCTCCCATGAAACAACCACACCACGTCCCTTCAAGTCCTCCAATGGTGCAACCAATCCATAAAAATATCCATAAGCCTCCTCAGTTCATGTTGGAGGATGACCCACTACCAACTCCTGCAACAAATATGCATAACATTAGATGAACATACATGACATGCTTAACACAAACAAATTTAATACACCAAATGATACTTACAAACTCGTGACACATAATTTCATATCCTATGCTATCCAAATATGATGGTCCGACCGTATCTAGATGTGTGGTTGACGCATATCACTGCTAGTGATATTGGGTTGGAGTCTTCTACTACTCATCGCGAATAATATCAAAAACAAAGTAACAAACTTCTTGAAGGATAGCCTCAAGATATCTTCAATCACTCCATAAAAATCTAGCTGGTCTTCTTGACCATTGTGGTCTCTTGCACTAGGTCTACTTTATTGGAAAAAGTTCATCATGACTCCACTATCAAAAGTAGACGTATTTTCATCGTTTTGTGTGATCTGAAAGTGTCATCACTGAGACCATAGTGCACCATATTTAGCATACTCCCAATCACATCCCTTTGCAAGGTCTTCTTCTTCTTATGAAATATCTTCACCCAAACTTTTCTTGTCAAATCGCTATATCTAGCCATTTGCTCGTTGGAAAGGGTGGAAGAGGTCGAAGACTTTTGGAAAGGGGAAAAAATTCAATGGAGCAATTCTTTTGAAACTCAGCTCTTTGCTTTGCATTTGTCTCCTCGACAAGCTGATAGCTTTCTAACCACTTCTACATATCCTTAGAGTTAATGATGCAAAACTTCATTGCCTTCTCTCTAAAAGTTGCATCCATTTTTCTTTGCATCCCTTTACCTTGAGGTTCATCGCCAATGAGATGAACATCTTCATCATCACTCCATAAGCAAGGTATTTCTAGGGTCCGACATGCGTAAAAACTCAATTATGAATACAAGAGACTCTTGTACGATCCATGCCTCTACCATGTTACCCTCTATATGTGTTTTCTAATGAACAAACCCTTCTAACGTCTTCATTAAGCGCTCTAAGAAGAACATGCATCGACTATAGATATTTCTTGTTATTGCAACTTCATCTACCATATAAACTAGTAAATGAAGCTGAATTGTGAGAATACTTGTGGGAACATTTTTCTCTACCATAAAGATAGCCTCTATAGCATTGAATTTTGCGCTCGATGCTATCTCTATTTATCTTTTTAAAAGAGATCCACCATACCAAGGAACTGATTTTATAAATGGTTGTTTGCACATACTCTGAAAGACAATCTTTTAAACCTATAGGGAGCACACACTGTAAAAATTTGTACCAATCATGAGACTTGAGCCCTCCAATATTGTCGTTTCATGCGAAGGTAGTCTTTAGACACCTCATGCACATAGTATGTGTTCGAAACTCTGAAATCATCTTCTTCACTTGTTGCTCTTCCATCCTGTGAAGCCCCCAAGGAGCTCTTGGTAATGACAATGTTTGGTTGGGCTTAGTAATTTCCCACAACTCTTGCATACAATGTCGCTCTTCCAAGTCCTCCCTTTGTGCTTTGCTTTCTTTCTTTCCGATCAAAGTCTTATAGAGAATATCTCCTACATTCTCGAAAATATGTGTTGAGTCTACCAAATGATTATATATTTGATTATATATAATTAATTTTTTTATATGTTTATTTATCTATATGAGAGACCTATTTTTATATATATTATTTATATATATACTTAGGACCTATTTTTTGTCTATTTGATGATATATATTTATTTATATTATATGTACATAAAAAACCTAAAACCCTAATCTTAAAACCTAGACCTAAAACATGTATATGTGCGTATGCATGTATATATGTAAATGCATTATATGTTTATATGTGTAAATATGTTATGCATATGTAAAAACCCTAAATCCTAATCATAAGGATCTAGACCTAAAACATGTATATGTGTGTATGCATGCGTATATATATGTATATGTGTATATATATTATGTGTGTATATGTGTATATGTGTGTATGTTGTGTAAACAGCCTAAAAACCCTAATCCTATTTTATATATTAAATTTGATAAAAAAAACTCTAAAATCCTATTTTTATAAATTTAATTATATATATTTAATTAAAACACTAGTTATTTTCATATTCATTTATCTATACTAAAATCCTATTTTTATATATATATTTAAATATATATTCTAAGTTTTTTTTTCTTTTCAATATATATTTAATTTAATTAAAAACTATAAATCCCTATTTTTTATGTATTTGATTATATATATATATATATATATATTTATTTATTTATTTATTTATTTATTTATTTATTTATTTATTTATTTATTTATTTACTTATTTATTTATTTATCTATAATGAAGACCTATTTTTATATATATTATTTACATACATACGAAAGACCTATTTTTTATATATTTAATTATATATATTTATTTTTATTATATGTATGTAAAAGACATAAAACCCTAATCCTAAAGACCTAGACCTAAAACATGTATATGTGTGTATGCATGTGTATATACTTGTATATATGTATATGAATTATATGTGTATATTTGTATATATGTTATGCATGTGTAAAAAACCTAAACCCTAATCATAACAACCTAGACCTAAAAGATGTATATGTGTGTAGGCATGTATATATATATATATATATATATATATATATATATATATATATATATATATATATATATATATATATATATATATATATATATATATATATATATATATATATATATATATATATATATATATATGTATGTGTGTGTGTGTGTATGTGTATCCATATTATGTGTGTATATGTTTATATGTGTGAATGCCTGTGTAAATACCCTAAAAACTTTAATCTTATTTTTATATATTTAATTTGATTTAAAACCCTAAAATCGTATTTTTATATTTAATTAAAACACTAGCGATTTTCATATTTATTTATCTATACAAAAATCCTATTTTTTATATATGCATATGTGTGTATGTGTGTGTATGTGTATGCATGTGTGTGTATGTGTATGCATGTGTGTGTATGTATATGCATATGTGTGTGTATATGTGAGTGTGTGTATATGTATGTGAGTCTTTATGTATATGTATGTATGCATGCATGAATATGTGTATGTGAGTATATAATATATATGTGAGTATGTAATATGCATATGTGTATGTAATATATTCATGTGTGTATGTAATATTGTGTGTATATGTATGCCTTTGAATGTATGTATGCATATGCTTGTGTATGTATATGTGTATGAATACATATATTTGTGTAATTATATGTGTATGTATGTGTGTGCATGCATGCATGCATGCATATGCATGAATATGTGTATGTGAGTATGTGATATATATGTGAGTATGTAATATATATGTGATTATGTAATATGCATGTGTGTATGTAATATATGTAATGCATATGTGTGTGTATGTATATGTTTGTAAATATGTGTGTGAATGTATGTATGCATATGTATAGGTATGCATGTGTATATGTGTGTGTGTATGTATGCATGTGTGTATATGTGTCTATATGTGTGTATATGTGTGTGTATATATATATCCATGTGTGTATATGTGTATGTATGTATGCATGTGTGTACATATGTGTGAATGTATGCATGTGTGCATATGTGTGTTTGTGTATGTATGCATGTGTGTATATGTGTGGATATCTATCTCTATCTCTCTCGTTCTCTCTCTTTATCACTCTCTTTATCTCTCTATCTCTCTCTCTTTAATCTCTCTCTAGATCTCTCTCTCTCTCTTTTTCTCTCTCTCTCTCTCTATCAATAGAGAATAAAACAATTATTTATAGGTATGTCCCTCTTTTGGATCAGGCTATCGTCAAAACCTTAAGAATGTTTTCTCTCATCGAATCCCAAAGAATCAATGCCCAAAAACTCTTGCAAAACCAAAGATAAGAGGAATTATAAGACAGAAAGCATAGAGAATAAGAAAGGGTAAGTGTATGTGCACCACTTACCAAGATGCGAGATCTAAAGAGAGAGAGAGAGTGTGTGTGTGTGTGTGTGTATAGAGACACATATTTGTGTGTGTGTTTTGAGAAAGAGAATATCTTGTTGGGATTCATCTGCATCGACAAGACCTCTCAAAGCATCTATGATCACCTTGATGATAAACTTGCGGTAAATGAGCCCATTTCTATCCTCATTCATCCAATGGCATAGATGGCTAGTAATGCCATTAGGAAGAACCTTAGAAAAAATCTTGTAACATGTTTGTAGCATTGTAACATGCCTCCCATTTCCAATATTATTTTTACTCTTGTGGATCCTTTAATGGAAAATACTCACACACTTTGAGAAAAATGTATGCATTCTACTGGTCCTTAATGTAGAAAATTCACGCACCTTCTGAGGTTATATTACCCTGCTGAAAACCTTGAATTTAAACAAATACTCAGGGACGTGGTGTGGTTTTTAACTAGGGTATTCTCGTTTCATGGAGATACCTTGGTGATGTAGGTGGAAGGTGAAAGAGAAGATAGTCCAAAGACCTTGTGTACCGAGACGGGATGGATGTATGATTTTATGGCCTCCCATCAAATAATATTTCCTTGCCTTACATGTTATTATTGATGCTTTTACCTAGAGTTTGGGTTTTGGAGTGGATTCACTATCGTTGATTTGATTCAATTACACTTTGGACAAAGGCGACTTTGTTTAAATTTTTACAGAGAGGGCATAAATGAGCATATAAGTGCAAAGGGTTGCACAAAGCACTTAGAACAAGAGGAAAACCATTGAGATTACTTGTGAACATTCACTTTTTGGTGCATATATCTAGAAATATAGCCAAAATGCTGTGGATTTTTTTCTAGGTCTTGCCGTAAGATTGTCATAGCATAGAGAAATGCTTAAATTGCAATAATGGGTGATAACATTGCGCAAATAGTTGGTGATAAGGTGAACAAAGACAATTACCACATATGGTCATATAGGATGGAGAATTTCTTGATGGGAAAAGGACTATGGGGATTAGTGAATGGAAAGAACGATTGTCCTTAGTTGGAAGATAACCTGAATGTAGAAGAGCAAAAGGAATATAAAACATGGATAGAAAAATCTAGAAAGGTTCTCCATTGGATTTCGATATGTATTTATGAGGGCTTCATCCCACATATTATGAAGGCTAGCACACCAAAGGACGCTTGGGACATAATCCGTAAAATATATAGTACATCTACGACAGCTAGAAAAACTCACTTAAAGCACAAATTGCATAGCATATGGCGAGCCAATAGATCCATAATTGATTATGTGGTTGAAATTAGGTAGAATACTGATGATTTAGTTTCCATAAACTGCAAGGTTGAAGTTGATAGTATGGTGTCAGTTATGTTGAATGGTCTAGGACCATAATACAAAAGTTAAGATACTTCTATCTCAAGAAGAGGCACTATGCCTGATTTTGACCAACTAGTAGCCCTTTGTATGAGAGAAGAAGTAAAGCTTCGTTTGAATGCATTGAGAAGTGGAAATTCAAGAGATCATGAATTCTTTTAGCATAGAGGAAGAGGTTCTAGTCTTGGTTGATCAACTTCTAGAAATGTAAACACAATGGATATGTCAAGAGGTAGAGGAACATCAAACTCCAAAGGTAGAGGAAGATCACAGGCACGTGGAAACTGTTACCATTGCATCAAATATGTTCATTTTGAGAAAGATTGCTAACATAAGCAGAAAAGTCGAAGAGGAAGAGGTAGACGAAGTTATGCATCACATGGAAACTTCTCTGATAAAATTTCATATAGAGATTATGGTAGCAACAATATGTTTGTAATGAACCATGTGTTGGATAGCATGTCAAAACCTGGATATGATATGAATTGGTACATAGACTCTAGTTGCACAAATAACATGACAAGCATAGGAGACTTGTTTGAGTCAAAAGAGCCTTTGAAGTCTAAAGGATATGTGGCAACTGGTGGTGATACCTAACACTTGATTAATGATGTTGGGAATTTACCACTAGTACAAAAGAATGGTGTTCGGAACACACTAAGTGATGTTTTACATGTGCCTAGCATTACAAAGAACTTACTTTCAGTTGGTCAACTTGCGGATCAATACATGAAAGTAATTTTCAACAAACATGGTTGTTTCATACATTGGATGGTGGACTATGATTGCTTATCCTTGATAAGAAGCATAAACAATGCTTGGGACTTGTGGAGGTCCCGTGTCCTTCTTGGCCAAGATTCCTTACAATAGAAGATATCAAATGCTAGAATGACAGCATCTTGGAAAAAATGCCAACCTTTAGGAAGAATCTAGATCTTAATAGTTTGCTTTACAAGATTTAGTGTCCTAATTGACTACAGATCGAATGGGATCTCAAGTTCTTGAACCTAAGGCATCCCCTTATTGACAATAGAAAGCATTTTCTAATGTGCCAAATTCTGCATCAGGGAGTCTAGACTAATGTTAAAGCTAGCAAAATTTGTTGAGCCCTACATGGTATAAGAGGTCTCAAGGGTAGAGAAGACTTGAGGGACTTCTTGTTTCTCATGTCCTTTGAGGTTTTTGGTGTAGGAGGTGGTTGGGAGAATTTTGTCTTAATAGTCCTAAATAAACATGAAACAAATCTTACATGGAGAAGCAACTAGGTGCTCTACGGCATTGTGGAATGCCATTAGGGGAGAAGCTCTTTGAGAAATTTGGAAATAAAGATGTATTGCCAACTTTGTAAACACTTGAAAGAAGTAGTCAATTAACAAGTCCCTAAGCTTGTTAGGTAGAGGAATTTGTAACTACAAAAAGTGTCCTCCCTTCAAATATCGTAAGATATTTTTTCTAGAGAACAACCAGATTGATAGAAAATGGGCTCTCCATGACCAAAAGATGATTAATCTCCTTCCTAACCCTCCATAAGGTATGTAACCATCACTTAGGCCTAGTAAGATGTTGAACAGATCGGAAGAAAGAGTAGATGTTGTCTACAATATCTACATGCGGATATCAATATGGAGGATATAGTCCTCGTAATCCAGACCACAATTCACAATAGGTTTTCGTATGAAATACAGGTGGGGGGTAACAGGTGGTGGATGCCCGACTAATATAGTCATGACTACCATGATTATGGTAGGGTGGAAATATTGCATAAGGATGATAGACTGGCCCTTGCACATGTAATGGTTGTGCATATGACGGTGAAGTCTCGAAATTATATGGAGATGAAAACTGATGAAGTGTCGAAGGGAATCCAACTGCCGTGTCAATTGTCGTCTACAATATTCATCAGTTGGTCATCTTTTAGAAATGTATTGCTTGTTTTGCATACGATTGACAAAACCAAAATATATTTATAAAGAAGTCTCATAATTACTTACTTGCCTTGGATGATGAAGAATGAGTCTGATTTCATCTGCCTTCCTATTAATGTAAAATTAAGAAAACATACAATTAGATTCACTCATACACTAATCTATAAGGTAAGCACACCTATGGCACTGTTTGTATGCGGAGATGACGACGGAGAGAGTACTCCATGTTTCATGGATAAGGCGCTACAACACTGGTGGTGATATTTACCATATAAAGTTTATTTTTGTTTTACATAAAACATGCCACATCATCAAATCTCCCCCTCAAGGTCAAACTGAGCTTGAATACAAAATGAAATAAATACATATGTTCATACAGAATGAAATCAACATGAAATGATATCTAGATACAAACTAAAGCTTCCTAACTCCTAAACCTTCTCTGAAGTAGATGAACTTGGCTTTGGGAAGAGCTTTCGTGAAGATATTCGCCACTTTTTCTCCAGTGCTGATGTTAATCAACTCCACTTCTCCTTTGATGACCTTCTCATGAACAAAGTGATAATGAACCTCAATGTGCTTCGATCTCACATGATAAACTGGATTCTTTGATAACATAATGCTACTCACATTATCACAATAGATGACCACCTTTGCGTCGATGTAGACTCCCATGTCTTCAAGTAGGTAGTTAATCCATGTTGCTTCACAAATGGCTTGTGTAATCCCTCTATATTTAGCTTCAGTACTCGACAAAGTGACAATTGTTGCTTCTTGCTACTCCATAAAATGGTTGCACTTCCAAATGAAACTGAAAAACCACTAGTTGACCTTCCATCTAGGATATTTCCTGCCCAATGCGCATCCGTATATGCATATATACATGGCTTAAAGTTTCTCTCATAAAACAAATCAAAGTTTCATGTTCATTTCACATATCGCAATATGCGTCGCACTGCACCCAAGTGCACTCTACATGGTTTATGCATAAAATGACTCACCAATCCAACTGCAAAACTCAAATCCAGTCTTGTCTTTGTTACATAAATCAAGCTTCTAATCATCTTCCTATACACATTGGCATCATGCAAGTAGTTCCCATCATCCATAAGCTTAACATTAGCATCAAGTTGCATATTAACAGATTTGCAAGCACTCATACCAAATCTATCAAGCATTTGCAGCATATAATTGCATTGTATCATCCAAATTCTCTCTGGCATTGAAATTACTTCAATTCCCAAAAAGTATTTCAGCTCACCCAAATCTCACATCAAAAATTCAGATTTCAATTGCTTTTTCAAATCAGCAATCCTCTTCTCATCATTGCCAGTGATGATCAAATCATCGACATATATCACTAATAGAATTGTTTTCATTCCCTGATTCCATACAAATAGCAAATAATCAGCCTTTGATTGCATAAATTTCAGATCCAATAACGTCTTAGTGAATTGTTCACACCATGCTCTTGCTGCTTGTTTCAATCCATAAAACACTTTCTTTAACTTGCATACATAGTTAGGATACTTTGGATGCACATAACCTTCTGTTTGCTACATATAGAATTCCTCATGCAAATTTCCATTCAAGAATGCATTCTTAATATCCATTTGATACAATTTCCAATTGTTTATAGTAGTCCATGTAATCATGCTTCTCATGGTTGTCATTTTCCTAAATGTACTAAACGTTTCATGATAATCCAATCCATATACTTCTGCATATCCTTTTGCAACCAGATGTGCTTTAAATCTCTCCACTAAACCATTACTTTTGCACTTCACTTTGTATACCCATTTGCATCCACTTGCTTTCTTATGCGTGGCAATGTCACTAGTTCCCATGTATCATTCTTCTTCAATTTATTCATTTCATCATCCATTGATTTGCACCAATCTTCATCTTCTCACGCATCATTAAAATTCTTTGATTCCTCATGCTTGATTCTCTCAGTCACATATGCATAGTGAAGCTTCATAGACTTACTGTATAGATTCAGCCTATCCAGAGGATGCCTTACTCTTCTAGATATTCTCACAGGTGTCCCTTCATATGATCTTGAACATGTATCTTTCCTTGCATGTGGAAGAACATATTTCTCCTTATTTTTAACATCCGAGGTGTAATTATCTCATTGTCAATATCAGAATCAGACATGCATTCTTGTTTTCTCTTTCCCTTTCTCCTTTGTCCTTGCATAGTCTTTTGCATTTTCACTCCATGATGCTTCAGACGTAGGAAACTCATATGAACCATAGTCTTAGCTTTCTTCATGGTCAAAATGTCTACGAGTTGTTCTTGGCTCATCATGAACATTATGCATAGAATCATCCATATCATTCTCTACCATAGCCATGTCTTTGGGTGCGTACCATGATGCATTCTCATCGAGTATAAAGTATCTGCTCACTATACATTATTTTGTAAGAGTATTATGGCATTTATATCCTTTCTTCTTCTAAGTATCCAACAAATATGCACTTTTTAGATTTTGCCTCAAACTTGTATCTTAACTAACTTGGCACGTGTGCATAACAAATGCTTTCAAAAACTAATTTTGTTCTAGCAAGTCCAACCACATCACTATGGATCAACTCTAGAGGTCTCTTTCTATGCATTTCTCTTCTTGGAAACTTCATACCTTGATGCTTTCCAAATGTGCATTCTTCACATATCCTCTTAAAACTTAAATGACCAAATCTTGGTAGACCACATACTAACATTTGCTTCTCCTTAGACTTGGATTTCCTCAAATTGTTATGAAAAATTATCTATCTAATCCTTTGTCATGGAATCTAATCCTTTGTTATCTATCTTGATTCCAGAGATGTCTCCACATTTAGAATTCTATATTCCATAACTTCTTTGCTCTTTGGAGATTATCCACATCAAGAACCTTGATTTGCTTAGTTTAGAACCCAATCAAATCATTCTTCCTAACATTTATAGCCCAATTTCACTCTCATTAATGTTAACATATGGTTTCATCTTGTTCCTACTCATCCATAATGAGCATACTAGATCTGAGACTTTGGGAGTAACTAGGAGAGGGGAAAACAACAAGGTGAGTAAGTAAAGTTCCTTCCATCAAGGTAGACCCACTAAAGTAAGATCACTTTCTTCTTCAAATGAGTTTCGCCCAAGAGGTATCCATATTGCTCCAAGACTTTATCATACATTTGATTGCAAGCTTGTTGGCTAAAGATTCTTTATCCAAGATGTCAGGATTTCTCAAGTCCATTTTACTTCTATAAAACCTCTATCTGATCTTGGGCACACCCCTTCTATTAACATCACCCATCCATAGAAACTTTACACAAATTCTTTCTAATTTGGTGAGATCTTTATCTTTGGTGTCAAACATGAAAGAAAATAGATAATGGAGGCTATAAGAGATGTGTTAAACACCATGGCATGACTCAACGAGTTTATTTGCATTCCTTCTAGTGGCCAAGATTTGTGTTCATCTTGTTAAGGAACGAGTCCCACCTATGGCCCAAACTAATGAATGTAAAACCCCAACCAAATGCACAAGCATTACAATATATCACGCATATACCGAGGCTCATACAAGGGAAAATGCATGGGCTTGATTTTGCCCCAACATCAGTGTAAGGATTGGCATAGGCGTCGATACGAAAGCACCGGTATAGGCACTGGTATAGTCGTTGCTATAGGCATCGATAAAAGCGTCGATATAACCATCCGTATTTCTGACACTCATATCGGTACCTATACTGGTGCATATACCGGCGGCCTTGTTGGGAGTACCCTCGTGCGTATCTGCAACCGCCCTGGAAGGACCGACACTCATATGGACGACCATATCCGCAAAAAATTTTTTTGGGTAGAGTGTATGGTCTCTGGATACAACAACATTACCATGATGTGGTGTATCAAAAGACAATACACTCTAGCAAAAAAAAATTGAGTACATGTGATGTGTACTCTAATGACAAACAAAACATGATTTCATAAAGCAAGATACTATTAAACACAAAAGAGAAGAGCATAATGAACCATGAACCATGTACCAAAAAGCTATATATTCCATAAATGGAGGATGTACAAGAGTGTTAAACCACTGCCATATATGAGCCAAATACAAAATATGGCAAAGCACTACCATATAGGAACCATATAAAAAAATCTAGTGCACCACTTCCATATATGAGGCAAATACAAAATTGTGGCATATCACTACCATACAGATGCAGAGAAGGATCAAAACATCTATATCACCAGTTCTACAACAAAGAACATTCATGAAATGAGACATTGACACGATATTTACAAACAACAACTAAAAATACCAAACCAAGCTTATAAGTTCATCACCTCATTGCAGATGCTCCCATGAAACAACGACACCACATCCCTTCAAGTCCTCCAATGCTGCAACCAATCCATAATGATATCCATAAGCCTCTCGGTTCGTGTTGGAGGATGACCCACTACCAACTCCTACAATAAATATGCAAAACATTAGATGAACATACATGACATGCTTAACACAAACAAATTCAATACACCAAATGACACTTACAACCTCGCGACGCATAGTGTCATATCCCCTGCTACCCAAATGTGATGGTCCGACCGTATCTAGATGTGTGGATGTCGCATATGACTGGTGGTGATATCGATTTGGAGTTTGCTACTAGTCATCATGAATCGTAGAAAAAACAAAGTAATCAAACTTCCTAAAGGATTGTCATCTCTTGCACTAGCTCTACTTTATTGGAAAAAGTTCACCACCACTACATTATGAAAAGTAGACCTATTGTCATTGTTTTGTGCAATCTGAAAGTGTCATCCATGAGACCATAGTGCACCATATTTAGAATACTCCCAATCACATCCCTTAATAAGTTCTTCTTCTTCTTATGAATTAACTTCACCCATTACCTTTGCTTGTGAAATCGTTGTATCTAACCATTTGCTCATTGAAAAGGGTGGAAGAGGTCAAAGACTCTCTGAAAGGGGAAAAAGTAGAGTGGACGGATTCAAAACTGAGCTCTTTCCTTTGCATTTGTCTCCTTGGCAAGCTCATACCTTTCTAACCACTTCTGCATATCCTCAGAGCTAACGATGCAAAACTTCATTGCTTTCTCTCTAAAAGTTTCATCCATTTTTTTATGCATCCCTTTACCTTGAGGTTAATCGCCTATGAGATGAACATATTCATCATTGCCCATAAGCAAGGCATTTCTAGGTCCCACATGTGTAGAAACTCAATTATTAATACAAGATACTCTTGTACGAGCCATCCCTCTACCATGGTGCCCTCTATACGTGTTCTCTATCAAACCAACCCTTTTAATGTCTTCATGAAGCGCTCTAAGAAGAACATCCATCGACTATGGACATTTCCTATTATTGCAACTTCATCTACCACATGAACTAGTAAATGAAGCTAAATTGTGAGAATACCTGTGGGAACATTTTTCTCTACCATACAAACAACCTCTATAGCATTGATTTTTGTGCTCTCTTTCCTATCTCTATTTATCTTTTTAGAAGAGATCCACCATACCAAGGAGCTGATTTTATAAACGGTTGTTTGCACATCCTCTGAAAGAAAATCTTTTAAACCTATAGGGCGCACAAACTATAAACATTTGTACCAATCATGAGACTTGAGCCCTCCAACATTGTCCTTTCATACGAAGGCAATCTTTAGACACCTCATGCACCTAGTAGGTGTCCGAAACTCTGAAATCATCTTCTTCACTTGTTGCTCTTCCATCATGTGATGCACCTAAGGAGCTCTTGGTAACGACACTATTCCATTTGGCTTAGTAATTGCCCACAACTCTTGCATATAACCTCTCTATTCCAATCCTCCCTTTGTGCTTTTCTTTCTTTCTTTCTGATCAAAGTCTTATAGAGAAAATCTCCCACATTCTTGAAAATATGCATTGATTCTACCAAATGATTATATATTTGATTATATATATTTAATTTTTTATATATGTTTATTTATCTAAATGAAAGACCTATATATATATATATATATATATATATATATATATATATATATATATATATATATATATATATATATATATATATATATATATATATATATATATATATATATATATATATATATATATATATATATATATATTATATTAAAGACCTATTTTTTATATATTTGATGATATATATTTATTTTTATTATATGTACATAAAAAATCTAAAACCCTAATCCTAAAACCTAGACCTAAAACATGTATATGTGTGTATGCATGGGTATATACATGTATGTGTATGCATGCATATATATATGTGTATGTGTATATATATTATATGTATATATGTGTATATGTGTATATGTGTATATGTGTGTATGCAAACCCTAATCCTATTTTTATATATTGAATGTGATTAAAAAACTCTAAAATCCTAGTTATATATATTTATTTATATATATTTATTTATATATATTTAATTAAAACATTAGCTATTCTCATATTCATTTATCTAAACTAAAATCCTATTTTTGTATATATTTAATTACATATTCTAATTTTTTTCTTTTCTGTTTTTATATATATTTAATTTAATTAAAAACTATAAATCCCTTTTTTTTGTATTTCATTATAAAAATTTAATTATATGTATTTAATTATATATATATATTTATTTATTTATTTATCTATACTAAAGAACTATTTTTATATATATTAGTTACATACATACTAAAGACCTATTTTTTATATATTTAATTATATATATTTATTTTTATTATATGTATGTAAAAAACCTAAAACCCTAATCCTAAAGACCTAGACCTGAAACATGTATATGTGTGTATGCATGTGTATATATATGTATATATGTATATGAATTATATGTCTATATTTGTATATATGTTATGCATGTGTAAAAACCCTAAACCCTAATCATAACGACCTAGACCTAAAACATGTATATGTGTGTATGCATGTGTATATATATATATATGTGTATGTGTATACATATTATGTGTGTATATGTGTGTATACATGTGTAAATAGCCTAAAAATATGTGTGGATGTATGTATGGATATGTTTGTGTATGTATGCATATGTTTGTGTATGTATATGTGTATGTAAATACGTGTGTGAATGTATATATGCATATGTATGTCTATGCATGTATATATGTGTGTGTGTATGTATGCATGTGTGTATATGTGTGTGTATATATATGCATGTGTGTATATATGTGTGTGTATGTATGCATGTGTGTACATATGTGTGTATGTATGCATGTGTGCATATGTGTGTGTGTGTATGTATGCATGTGTATATGTGTGTGGATATCTCTCTCTCTCTCTCTCTCTCTCTCCCTCTCTCTCTCTCTCTCTCTCTCTCTCTCTCTCTCTCTCTCTCTCTCTCTCTCTCTCTCTCTCTCTCTCTCTCTCTCTCTCTCTCTCTCTCTCTCTCTCTCTCTCTCTCTCTCTCTCTCTCTCTCTCTCTCTCTCTCTCTCTCCCCCTCCCTCCCTCCCCCTCCCTCCCTCCCTCTCTCCCTCCCTCCCCCTCCCTCCCTCCCTCTCTCTCTCTCTCTTCTCTCTCTCTCTCTCTCTCTCTCTCTCTCTCTCTCTCTCTCTCTCTCTCTCTCTCTCTCTCTCTCTCTCTCTCTCTCTCTCTCTCTCTCTCTCTCTCTCTCTCTCTCTCTCTCTCTCTCTCTCTCTCTCTCTCTCTCTCTCTCTCTCTCTCTCTCTCTCTCTCTCTCTCTCTCTCTCTCTCTCTCTCTCTCTCTCTCTCTCTCTCTCTCTCTCTCTCTCTCTCTCTCTCTCTCTCTCTCCCCTCCCTCCCTCCCCCTCCCTCCCTCCCTCTCTCCCTCCCTCCCCCTCCCTCCCTCCCTCTCTCTCTCTCTTCTCTCTCTCTCTCTCTCTCTCTCTCTCTCTCTCTCTCTCTCTCTCTCTCTCTCTCTCTCTCTCTCTCTCTCTCTCTCTCTCTCTCTCTCTCTCTCTCTCTCTCTCTCTCTCTCTCTCTCTCTCTCTCTCTCTCTCTCTCTCTCTCTCTCTCTCTCTCTCTCTCTCTCTCTCTCTCTCTCTCTCTCTCTCTCTCTCTCTCTACCAATAGAGAATAAAACAATCACTTAAGGTATGTCCCTCTTTTGGATCGTTGTCATCAAAATCTTATGAATGTTGTCTCTCATCGAATCCCAAAGAATCAATGCCAGAAAACTCCTGCAAAACCAAAGATAAGAGAAATTATAAAACAGAAAGCATAGAGAAAGAGAAAGGGTAAGTTTATGTGCACCACTTACCAAGATGCGATATCTAAAGAGAGAGAGAGAGTGTGTGTGTTTGTGTGTGTGCGTGTAGAGACAGAAATATGTGTGTGTGTGCACAAGACAATGCATGTGACAATTCAGTTCACGTGTGCAAGTTCGACAAAAGTAGTGCTCAGTTCAAATGATGCAAAAAATGTTGAATTTTTGCTCTCGAGTCCCTGTATGTTTAAGAGAGGGTGCAGGTATAAGCATCGGTATATGCATCGATACAAGCATCGATAATTCTAGGAGATTATCGACATCTATAGTGACGCTTATATCGACGCTTATACCGGTGCCTATACCTATGAGGACAACGCATACCAACGATATCATTATGTAAGAAGGCATTCATGTCCTTAGAAAGCATCCTCATAATTATATGGTCATGGCTATTGATCAATCTACTTATTTGGCTTATTTGGGCCTGATGGCTCACCATGTAGCTAAGGCCAATTTTTGCAATAACAAAGTTGACTAGAGTCAGGGGGCAAGCTTGTTTGATAAAACATTTTCATTTAATTGATTAAGTGATTTGATTGTTAATTTTGATCTGACCAATGCCACTAGTCGTAAGCATCATGATCATCTTGATACATTTTGAGCTACATGCAAGGTCGTTCAAGGATTAAAGAATAAAGTCCCATTTGAGTCTATAGTAGGCTTTGTCAAAGTCAATTTTGAGAAAGAGAACATCTTGTTGGGATTCATCTTCATGGACAAGACCTCTCAAAGCATCTATGATCACCTTGATGATAAACTTGCGCTTAATGAGCCCATTTCTATCCTCATTCATCCAATGGCACAGATGGCTAGTAATGCCGTTAGGAAGAACCTTAGCAAAAATCTTGTAACATGTTTGTAGCATTGTAACATGCATCCCATTTTCAATATTATCTTTACACTCTTCATTATGAATTAATGTAATGAAAGCTTCATTGAAACAATTTGATATCGCAACAAAGTCCAAGGCTTCTTTCCAAAACAAGCAAAAGAGAGGTTACCAACACATGCGTGAAGGACTTAAAGAATTCATTGGTGACACCAATCTATCTAGAGTTTTTTCCATTGGAAAGGGAATCATTCACTTCTAAACTTTATATATGGATGAAGGAGAATCCATATGCGGCCTTATATTCTTTGGTATTCTTCTGGTTGTTACTCTAGAGATGGCAGCCATACATTCTTGCTTGTGAAGAGAAAGCCACATGATCATCCCCATATGGTGTGTGAAGTTGTTGGCAATAAGAGCCATATTCCCTTTTTCCATTTTGTACTCCACACTGTGGTTGTTAATCATGTAGGCAGTAGATTCCTTATTCTACTTTTTCTTAAGTATTCTACACATCTCATTTTCTGGTTTGTCCACTTTCTACCAATCCTTCAAGTAGATCTAGATATTCCTTCTTTGAATCTCCTCTTCGAATCTAAGGGCGCTTTTGATCTTTCTGAGCCCACTTATGAGGTGGGAATGGCTTTCATTGACTTTTTCCTCGAGCCTCTAGAGCCTCCGATATGGCTTCCCTCTTCTAGCATGCCAAATGTTTTGGAGTTCCCTCTAAGTCTTTATCATAATATTTTGCATGTTTTAAACGACCACTTATTCAAAGAGGTGAGGGCACTCAAGGTCAGGTTCTAGGCCAAGGTGATTTCTTGTCAAACCGATGGAAGTGAGAATTAGTACACTAAGCTAGATCCATAATAATCCATATAGAGGAGAAGATGCAATAATCAAATAGCCTATTCTACATTTTTTTTGTTGAAATACATGTGATAGAAATATAGATATAGGAAACTTCGATTATCCAAATAACACAAAGAGTAACATGTTCACATGGAAGAATCTTCAAACTATATGTCCTTCATCCTCCAAAATTGATACCACATCATCATCTCCTTCAAGATTAGCTTGCACTTAGAAATGTGGCATGGAGAACATCAGTTGACCATTATGAAGTTCATGCTTTCATTTTTTGCATCACTTCAGCAAAGGGTAGAAAGAAATATGTAAGTATAGATGAGTTACAATTGAGCACAAACGAAAAAGGGAACCATTCACTTCTAAAATTTATATATGGATGAAGGAGAATCCACATGTGGCCTCATATTCTTTGTTATTCTTTTGGTCTTAAATCAAGCACTCTAAGTTTAATGGGAAGAGATAGATGGCTACTTATTAGAACATGGATATTTGAAAAGTCCATCTAGAAGCATGTGCATGTGAATCATGCAAATGATGTGTTTTTTTTTATCATTATAGTCTATCTTGATCACATGCCACTAAATAATACTAAAGATATACTATATAGGCACTTCAATTATGCAATTTAGAAGTGGAATTTATTTACATCAAGCATTTTGACTTTGAGGACATAAACTTATTATCACTCGTACATAGACAATATTATAATTAAATCTTGAAGATGCTAGCAATGT
The DNA here is from genome assembly GCA_020310875.1 of Ceratopteris richardii. Taxonomy (NCBI): domain Eukaryota; kingdom Viridiplantae; phylum Streptophyta; class Polypodiopsida; order Polypodiales; family Pteridaceae; genus Ceratopteris; species Ceratopteris richardii. Next base: position 28,104,413 of record CM035429.1, read on the forward strand.
GTTTGATGTTATTCTCTATCAACTAGCTCGGGATGTTAATTTATCCATGCATTCAATAGCTTAGCATTCAATTTGTTGACTAATAAAAATATCCATGCATAACCCAAATGTTAAGAATGTAGATGATTAATATTTCCTTTGCTATTTCAGTGCTACGAAACAACTTGGATTGATACCCAACAACTTGAATTGTTTTATTTCAAGAGGAGATCAAGATCATCATATACACATGATTCTATAGAATTAAGTTTTGATGTTTTGTTATGCTTTTGTGTGTCCACAAGTGCTTTTTACCTCATTCATGGCATGCATATCTTGATTGAGCAAGTGGAAGTTTATTAGAAACTTCAGTTTGTGAGATGAATTACAGAAAACCTTTCACAAATGTAGTTGTGTGTGTATGCGCACGTGTAGGGATTCAAATGACATGTGCATGACTTTTGCATTCGAAAGTTTCTACAAACCCCATGTTCACTTACAAGTAGAGCAAATGAGCCCGTTTCTATCCTCATTCATCCAATGGCACACATGGCTAGTAATGCCATTAGGAAGAACCTTAGAATTTGTAAGAAACTCGTGAGACACTTGCCAAGAATTAAGTACATAACATGACTAAAAGTAGCGCGGTGTTTTTCGATCGGATATACGGTCATCTCTTGATGTGTTACCCAAAGAAGACTTTTGCCCTTATCTTGAAGTGCTTGAGCTTGTCTTGGCCACAATCTTTCAAGCAAGAGGGGAAAGGGGCTTTCTTGCGGCAATGTGATAACCAAAAATTCCAACTCAAATGAGCAGCCTTGTATGGACATGATTACCTTTTGCACCACTCCAAGAGGTTTCACCTTGGATTGATCAGCCAGGGACTTTGAATGATGCAATCTTAGTGATGGAGAGGCCTAACTTCTTCATGGTAAATTCAGGTATCAAGTTGATGCCGAAACCTCCATCAACAATAACTCTTGTGATCTAGTTGTCTTCAATCTCCACAGTTAATCAAGAGCTCTTATAATCAGCCACTTTTGATGGAAAAAGCCTAGTACAAAGCCATCTGTGCACGGAGGTGGATTCATTAATGCATGTATAATTTTTAAAAGATCACTTGTTACCCTTGGGTATATTTGAATCAACTCAAGCCAGCTTACCCTTTGATAACTATTCTTGGAGGGTGTATGTGAACGATAAGGTGCTTGATAGTGAACATCAGTAGCTACCACGTTGTAAGCATCTTCAATGTCATCTATGATTTCCATATTTGCTATCTTCTCTTCCTTTCGATTGTTTGAAGCCCTAAACCTATTGGAGCTCCTCCGTTGGAAAGTTTTTATAGGTATGCAATAGGGCTGAGCGCCTCCTTTTGAGAATGCGATCAGGTCATAGAATGCCCATAACCCCATGAGACAGAGCATGTCTCAACGGGTGTGCCAAATTGTAGCTGAACACCCCTAGAAGCCACAGTGGTGGGGGGTTCTTGCCTTAGAACAAGGTCTCCTTATGTGGTAGAAGTGAGGTTCTGCGCAAGTCTGGGGTGTTTGCACTTAGCTAAATGGAATACAAAACCAGTATGCATACCAAGATTAAAACATATAATCCCTCAAAATTACATTAGCATTACAAGTTTCAGAGAATGTTAGCCCAAGGCTCCCAAGCAGAGAGTGATGAATCTTGAACAAAGAGCACACACAGAGCTACATAAATGGTCTACAAATAAATGGCAATAGTAGATACAAACATGGCTTCTCTTTCAACAGTATTCCTCCATAAAGGTCTACCAATAGAGAGCAATTACACAAGTAATGAATGGAAAAGTTTGTATACCAAGAAGATGCTTTGCTAAAGAGCTTGTCTACGTAAAGTCTTGCAAGACAGACCAGTAAGTTGCTTAACAAATTACTCAAGCAACTTAGCCCAGCATAGTCAAGTAAATGGTCCACAAATTAGTCCCACAGCAGTCCAACAGTCCAACAGCCATGGACCATGGTTCAGTGAATAATCTAGCTGAGTAACCCATCTTCTTCTTCACAAGTGAGAGAGTGGTGTGGATGCCTGAGAGAAGAGATTACTGCTTGCACAAGGTAGACGTGTCTCCTTCCATTGGCTCTATACACGTCACCAACAGAAGCTACTCCTTGAGAACAAGCTTTTTCTTCAGCCTCTAGACAACAAGCTCCACACTGGGAATACCTCTTGGTCACTTCACTTAGAGCTTTCTTCAATCATCAATCCTCTTTATATAGAAATGTGTATGGATTGCCGACAAGATCTTTAATCCATTCTTGACCAAATGTGTGTGTGTGTGTGTGTGTGTGTGTGTTTTCTGACCAAATGCACAACGATGGTCTTAGATTGAGGAAGCATTGCGATTCTCGAAATAAACCAGACACGCACTGCTACAAACCCTTCATATGAGGAAGATCAACTATTCTGGAACCTTACAAACTTGCCCCTTCTCCAAGGAAGAGCTTGTCAACGTCATGTTGCTGCTACTCTACAGAAAGAATGCTAGTCAGTATCGTGAAATCATGGATGCATTACAAAATACCTTTTTCAAATTTTTCTTGGCCTACAAAAAATAGTGTTAGGTGATTCGCAATACAGAAAACAATGTTTACTTTAGCATCGCAACTAGAAGTTCAAGTATGTCTAAGATAGAAGAAATACAATGGACTCTTTAACAAGATAGCTGCCAACAAAAAATTGCCTTGCTGAAAACACTATTGGTTTACCAAAGTGCGAAACGACTTTCCCGAATTTTGCTAAATGGTAATCTCTATTAAATGGATGATAACTATAAGATTAGACTTTCAACAAATAATAGAATCAACAAAAGGTTATGCTCAAGGAAACGGAAATGAAATTGATGAGAAATCGGCCCTCACATGATGATATCAATGTGCACTTGATGCTTGCAATGATTGGAATATACAACATTTGGACATTAAAAATCAACATTCGAATGAAGATTTAGATGATAACGTATGTATTTCAAGACTAGGGATTTTGGCAAAAGAAAAAAGAACAAAAGTAAGCCGTAAGATTATAGAAGGCATTACATGACTCAAATCAAGCACTCTAAGTTTAATAGGAAGAGATAGATGGCTACATATTAGAACATATTAGAACATGTACATGTGAATCATGCAAATGATGTGTTTTTTTATCATTATAGTCTATCTTGATCACATGCCACTAAATAATACTAAAGATATACACATTGCTAAGCGCAAGTCTCATTTGCATGTGAACTTCTAAACATTAAAGTTGGAGATCTAGATTGCTATATAGGCACTCCAATCATGCAAGTTAGAAGTGGAATTTATTTACATCGAGTATTTTGACTTTGAGGACATAAACTTATTATCATAGACACTCGTACATAGACAATATTATAATTGAAACTTGAAGATGCTAGCAATGTGTTTGATGTTATTCTCTATCAACTAGCTCGGGCTGTTTATTTACCCATGCATTACATAGCCCAGCATTCAATTTGTTGACTAATAAAAATATCCATGCATAACCCAAATGTTAAGAATGTAGATGATTAATATTTCTTCTGCTATTTGAGTGCTACCCAACAACTTGAATTGATACCCAACAACTTGGATTGTTTTATTTCAAGAGGAGATCAATGTCATCATATTCACGTGATTCTATAGACTAAAGTTTTGATGTTTTATTATGCTTTTATGTGTCCACAAGTGCTTTTTACCTCATTCATGGCATGCATATCTTGATTGAGCAAGTGGCAATTTATTAGACACTTCTGTTTGAGAGATGAATTATAGAAAACCTTTCACAAATGTAGTATTGTGTGTATGCGCACGTGTAGGGATTCAAATGACATGTGCATGACTTTTGTGTTCGAAAGTTTCTACAAACCTCGTGTTCACTTACAAGTAGAGCACATTTGCAAGTGTATGTAATGAAGTGTTTCATGCTTGCACATAACACATTGAGGTGCTTTATTACTTTGTCAAGTATAGAATCTTTGAAGGAGCTTTTGACTTGGTGTATATGCCTATATATGATAGATTCATGGAAACTTTCATAAAAGCTTTGCCACATAAGAACTTTGAAGATTTTCATAAAGCTTTTGTCCTATTTCCTTTAATGAATTTTGATACAAATCCAATGTTGCCACTCCCTTATACATAAGCGCCAACTCTTAGTTCAGTATGTCACTCTCAAGATGGGTCCGTTATTACATTAATAGTGTGTGTGATTGGGACTTTTTTTTCCTTCCATATAAGGTAATCTCTCCATCTTGTATAAACAAAAATAACCCAAACAAGTAATGCATTACTGTAGATCGAACGTTTAGTAACATCATCATATATTCAGCTCTTATTGTTTTTTGTTCTTTATGTTTGTTCTTGCTTCCTAAACCCCAATGACTACAAACAAAGCATCCAACTTATAAAAAGCTTAAGGACAACAATATAGAATGTGCATCAAAGCATAACATTTCATGAGATTGAGAAAAAGAGAATGTATTTTCACTTCTCTGCTCAAAATGTTAAGAACTGGATCATAAACAAGGACAATTATAGATAATTCGTTACCAAGCTCTTAAAAAATGATAAGTATGGAATTTTTAAAAAATATGGAAAATTATCTTGCAACTAATCATTCAATGCTTATTTCTTACCCAAAATCACGTACAAGGGGCTACTCAGTATAAATCATGGATGCGTTGCAGAATACCTTTTTCAAATTTGTCTTGGCCTAAAAAAATATTGTCAACAATGTTCATTTCAGCATCTCAACTAGAAGCTGAAGTATTTTTAAGATAGAAGAAAAACAATGGACTCTTTATCAAGATAGCTGCCAAAGAAAAATTGCCTTGCTCAAAAACCATTGGTTTAGTAACGTGCGAAAAGCATTCAATACTTCGATTTTGTAAGCATGATGAATCTGATCGAATGCATCAGTGATTTCTGATTGAGGAAGCGTAGGGCATAAACTAGTTTCATACTGCTGCAAGCACCCCATAGGAAGGAAAAAGGAGCAATGACGTCTTCTCGCCGCAAAGCACAGAGAGAAAACGTCGGTAAGTCTCCTTGCAATCTGGTCAGCGACTTACAACGCAAGACTCTGTATAGCAGCTGTTTGGAGAAACAGCACTGTCACGGTCAACTTATTGCCACTCTATTTAGTCCAGAGTTGGAAAATGAAAAGAATACGCACAATCTCTTTAGGGCTGCTCTCCGCCGTATCATGACATCGTGAGAGTATTACAGCACTCCTTTTACAAACTTACCTTACGTTGGTCTAAAGGAGCATTGCGACGTAATCTACCACATTCAAGCTGATCTTTACTATTGAGTCACACTCTGAAATAGAAATATCTCAAAATATATGAAAAAAGTAAATGTCAAAGAAAACGTGCACCATGCTTAAACTCGGTGTTCGTTACTTTATGCGTTAACTGCTCTTACCTTTTATGTTATTATAAGATTAGTACGAAGTCAATATTTGTTCAATCCTCATGAAATGAATAGAAAATCCCACAGCTATTATAATGCGAACTATCCGATCGCAATTCGGGATTTTCTTTCCTTATCATGAACAAGTTGCAATCATTTTGAAAGCAATCCTTACAGACTCACAACAGATTGATTTCATTGGTCAGCACCCTATTAGAATCAACGAATTAAATTACATCAAGCACATTCTCAACAGAATTCCGCAGCTTTAGTCAAACAGATACACATCAGTAACGGAGGACTCCATGAAAAATGAATGAAAAGAGACCATATACAGTAGGGCAGTGTGCTTACGGGAGTTTCGAATTCCTTTATACTCCATCTCTGTTTTAACCATGGCAAGCGAAAGAATATGGCGCATTCACAGATCCCGTTCTAGGTGATTAAAATAAGTTGAGTAACCCTATGAAATCTCAGTACACTAAGCCAGAAACTTGGGTTATCAGACTTGTCCGTCAGCTTCTATCATCAAATAACACAAAGACTAACATGTTGACATGGAAGAAATCTTCAAAATATATGTCCTTCATCCTCCAAAATTGATGGCATGTCATAATCTCCTTCCAGATCAGCCTGCACTCAGAAACATGGCATGAAGAACATCAGTTGACTATTATGAAGTTCATGCTTTCAATTCCTGCATCACTTCAGCGAAGGGTCAAAAGAAATATGTAAGTATAGATGAGTTACAGTTGAGCAGAAACGACACAAACGCAGGGCATATCCGAAAAATGTGGAAGCCAATTGTTACCAAATTTTCAGCTCATCAGCATCCAAGTTCAGGAGGAAAACTCAAAACCAATACATACATCGATTTCAGGAGGAAAAATCGGTACCAATATACAATCTAGTATATAGATTCATGAGTATACATTCATAAGGATACACAATTCCTTAGGATTATTATGGAATTCAGCAACTAATCTCCGGGGAAACACACCTAATGAATCTAATCCCATGGATCTCATTGCTATTCCATGCCTCACTCCCTCATGCCCATCTTTATACCTGCATATTATCACCCTTTACCACGAAACCTCGTTTGTTCACATTTGTGCTCAAGCTCTTCTAGGAGCATTGAGCGAAGTTCACTAGTTAGCTCACTCTTCTAGGAGTATTGAGTGAAGTTCACGTTCTTTCTTGAACTCTTCTTCGAGACTTGCTTGCCCCATTCAATCTCATTCACCATTACCGTCTAAAAATCATATGCCATTGAAACTAGTTATCAAGTCACCATAGTACAAAGGTGAGATTTAAATCGTAGATTTACATCGGATTTAAATCGTTTAAATCGTAGAGATTTAAAAAAATGAAAATAAAAATCGAGGTTTTTATTCATCATGAGCGATTTTATTTTATTATGTACTTTGTCATTCATCATGATATCTAAAAGTCTATGCAAATCTCATTAGCAATAGCACTAACCATAATTGAAGAGATTGCCAATAAAAGAGATAATGTTCCTCCATAAGCACATATCTAGGTGCTTTATCATTATCTAAATTTTAGAGATGATTCATCACCCATAAGCACTAGGTGTTTGGTCATTATCTAAATCTTGGAGATCATTCATCAATGTATGAGCAAGCAATGTTCATATGTATGTATTCTCTAATTTTGCAAAATCATGTGCAAACTTCTCTTGAAAAAGATCCTATTGAATGGCATTTACAACCCTAATACATATAAAGTAGAAGTCATTTTTGAAGAGTGCAAAATACAAAGTCATTTTTATTTTTTTTGGAAAAAAAAAGATTTTTATTTTTCTGGAAAAAAAAAACGATTTTAATTTTTATGAATAAATCGTTCCTAGAGATTAAAATCGCAATTGAGTTTTTTATGGTTTTAAAAAAATAAAAATCGTACGATTTTTTTTACTCTGCAAGTCACACAAGTTGGGAACGTTGCTGAATAATCTCAAAAGGCACGAGCTGAATACAAATACAACAGACAAAATCATAAAAAGCATAACAGAACTCCTGAAAGAGACTCCAAAACTGAGAAAGAGCCAAAAGAAATGAAAAATTGTTAATAAAACAAAAAATAATAATAATAATTATTAAATTTATTTTTTATTTAAAGGAAACTGTCTGAGCCTGTAAAGGAAAGAACATAAAGAGGATCAATACAGCCACTAAGTACAGAGAAAAGTGTGTAGAGAGGTGGGAAAAATAATGAATCACACAAAGTGCACTCAGTAAGGCAAAGGGTTAGAAGCAATCGTGCGAAAAGTGGACAGTTTTTTGCATGGTACAGCTGGTTTTATAGTCCTCATAAAAAAATAAGGGAAATTTTCTTTAATAAGGCATATTCTAGAAACTAGGGCAGGTTGAGGATTTTAGTGATTAAAACTGAAAGCTAAACACATCAGCTTTAATATCAGAAAACCTCTAGGAAACCCAAAAATCAAGATAACTTAACTTCCATAAATAGCGATTGAGCATTGACAGCTAGTTTGCATTGCTCTGAGTTCCAACATTCTCTTTGCAAAGACAAGCAAATGTTCAAGTATTGTTCACCATGAGATAATGCTCCAAGTGTGGGGTAGTTAGTTCAAGGCTGATGGGCGAGGGAGATAGTGAGAATGCAAGCAGAGAGGTGAATGAAAAAATAACTAACAAAATTGAAAAGATACAGAAAGGGAGAAAACGTAGCAACAAAAGAAGCAAATAGAGAACAAAATTGAAGGATTTTAATGGGGTGCAACTTAGGTGCTCTACACGTACAGAATAAGAGAATGGAAGGGAAAGTGGAATCAGTAATCAAATTACAAGAGGCCTGCAAACTGCATGTACATGACAATGATCTAAAGAGGAAAGATGTTGGTTCCGACAAGTGGACTAGAAGGGGAGGAACGCAACTCCCAATGTCAGGAGTAGGAATGCAAAGAACCCAACAGAAGACTAGCCCCACGAACCTAGTCCGGGGAGTACCTTGCGTAGAGCTTTGAGGAAAGCTGAAGAGTGAAAAGAACCTTCCACCACCAATTTGTCTACTACAACTTCTCGGCACGACCCTCTACAGAGAAACACCTTGCTGAAGATCTCCAGTCCTACCTATCTTCCTTGAATTGTGCCTCTGCTCTATCCTTGAGAAGACAAGTGCTTGCTTGCCTATTGTGTATGTACAATGTCTCTCCTTGAACTTCCCCTCCTTAAAGTAGAGAGCCTTCCTTGATCCTCGGAGTCTTGAGCCACCACTTCCAATTACTCATTGGGCAATGCCATGCTCTTTCATCTGTATGTTGTGAAGGAGCTTCACCATACGATCCCAATGTTGGCATTTGTGGATCGAGAATGAACAGAAACAAGATGAGGAGATAGAAGAAGCTTAAGAGCACAATAGAAAGTGTACGAAGAAAAATAGCCCTTTAATTTATGGTCGTTTATACAAGCCAGGGGGAAAAACCTCCTAAAGAGGAAAAAAAGTGCCTTGACAATCTTAAATGTGTTCACATACATGAGTACTGAAATATCATAACAAATCCCCTGGGGAGTGATGTACTGAACAGGAGGCCAATACTCATGTATAAGGAAGTGGCAACCCAAATGTGAATTAAGATCTATCCACAAAAGGGAGTAAGCCCAAAGCTTTGCCGAAAGCATGGAACTTCTCACGATGCAGAACCTTTGTAAAAGGGTATGCAACATTATCTTCTGTGGGCACCTGCAAAACTGAACTCTCCAACATAGAGTCTCTCTGTCACATAATGATAGTGCACCTCAATGTGCTGAGTGCAGGCATGGAACACTCGGTTTCACATAAATGTCAGTGCACTTTGATTTTCCGTAAATTTGATGGTGGTAAAATTCTAACCATAATCCAAGTCATCCATCCATAAGGCATTTGAGCCACACACACTCAACAATAGCTGCAAAATCTACCTTATACTTAGATTCACTACTAGGAGTAGCTAGAGTAGGTTTCTTCTTGCTAAACCAAGATATGCATGACCTACCAAGCATGAAGCAAAAACAACTTGTGGATACAGAAGTGTGTGAACAACCAGATCAATATAAATCAGAAATGCATGTAAGTCTTGCAGTACTGATCCCCCTTGGGATAAATCAGCCCAAGTTACCAGGTATCAAATAAGTAGCAAGGATACGCTTAATTGTCATTAACTCCAAGGTTGTACATAAACATGCTTATTTGAGAGACCAAAAATGTTATTCCAAATGATGCATACATAAATAAGGCATTCAATAGCTTGCTGATAGAGACTGACATCAAATGCATCTCCAACATCATAAAGGCTCAATCATAAACTTATTTCCATGAAACTGGCAATATTTTTACAATCCTCAAGGCTAAACGCTACAATAAAGTATCAGTGTATTTAATTTGGCACAAAACAATGCACTATCAACTTGCATAAATCGAATGCCCAAATAATGATGCAAATACCCCAAATCTGATGTTTCAAAAGAGCATGCAAATCAGCCTTTAAATAAAAAATATGCATCTCATTAGGACCAATGAGCAACATATCATGTACATACACGACAATGATAAGAGTACATCATTTGTATGCTTCACATATATAGTCAAGTAGATGGTCCACAAATTAGTCCCACAGCAGTCAAATAGTCCAGCAGCCATGGACCATGGTTCAGTGAATAATCTAGCAGAGTAACCCACCTTCTTCTTCACAAGTGAGAGAGTAGTGTGGATGCCTGAGAGAAGAGCTTACTGCTTGCACAAGGTACAAGTGTCTCCTTCCATTGGCTCTATACACGTTTCCAACAGAAGCTGCTCCTTGAGAACAAGCTTTTTCTTCAACCTCTGGACAACAAGCTCCACAACACTAGGGATACCTCCTGGTCATTTCACTTAGAGCTTCCTTCAATCATCAATCCTCTTAATATGGAAGTGTGTATGGATTGCCGACAAGATCTTTAATCCATTCTTATGGCTCAGCATCACGTCAGTGAGGGAGTGGCAACAAGGCAATGGAGAGATTTGTGTTCCTGCATATGACAGCTGAGGAGTTGTGGTTGAGATGCGCGCAAGCCATCAGGAAATTGTAGTCCGAAAAGTGGTGGGGAGTGGCGTTACAAATAGTCCACCAAATTGCAAATGCATGTGCCAGATTTCCTTTTCCTTGATTCACTGGACTATGGTCTATGGTCCACTTGGGCAGTCCACTAAGAATTTTCACCATGTTGGTTCATGTCCTAAGATTATTTGTAGCCCATTTCTCAATAGACTACTTTTGGTAGCCGATGGTCAATGTGCCCATTTGCCCCTCTAATAGACCATAATTCATGGATTTACTCCCATGGTTCTTAAGTTTATTTAGTCATTATTTTTCTTCAAGGCAAGAGCAAATGTGTATTCTTGTGTGTGTAGGGGTTGAGTGTATGAAAAGAATTGTAAGGGTATGTGGGTATGTTTGAGAGAAGGGAAGAGTGTGCAGATGTGTGTGAATGAGCATGTGTAGTGTGAGTGGTGTGAGTCTAAGTAAAGAGTACGTGTATGGGTACAAATTTATGTTCGTGCATGGCTGAATAAATGCATGCATAAATGGGAATATATGTGGGTGTATGAGATTTAGTAAGGTGTGCATGAATGTGAGGTTACATGACCAAGGAGGCTGCCTTGTGTTATCAAGAAATAGCACTTATTGGGGTTATGCTTGGGACAAAAACACTTGTTCCAACTATTTTGATAGTCAAGAACATCCATTAGTGTGGTGCACGTTGCTCTTGAAAAGGCTCAGAAATCATCCATGAAGATATGAAGGAGCCGAACATGAGATACACCTTCCCTGAAGGTGGCTGGTTTGTTGCATAATCCAAAAGCCATTTTGGTGTAGACATGTCCCCCAAGGCACTACGAATGCAGTCTTCGGCTAAAGGTGGATGGCTAGATGGTTATACCCAATGAACCCATCCATAAAGCTACATAGCAATGGCAAGCTACATCTTCTATCACTTGTTCAAAAAAGGAGGTGGGAAATTCATCCGGTAAATTACCTTATTGAAAGCAGAGAAATCCACAGAGACCCTTATTTTGTTGGATTGCTTCTTTTGTATAGGATTATTGACGATTGCCATTCAGAGTGTTTCACAGGCAAAATTATCCCTACTTCTTTCATGTTTTGCATTTCCTTATTGAACACTTCAGCATACTTTGGGTTGAGCTAGTAGATTTTACATCAAATGGGTCGAGCGTGCTTGACCAAGGGAATGATGTGGATGCCCAATTCTTGGGGAATGCCTGTAAAATCCTTAAAGCTCCAGCCGAATACATTTTTGAAAGATAGATGTTACCTCCTTGAGAAACTGAGCATAGTCCCATAATCATGTGGCAAGAAGAAGATGCTTGGGGTTGTCTTCATCTCCCACATTTATCTCCTAGACCGGTTTCGGGTTAACTAGTTCATTGCATGTTTTTCCTTCCAAATAACATCTCTTTAGGGAAGGCTCGGGTATCGTCAATTCTTAGGGTCTTCTCTTAATCCTCCAACCAACCAAATGGAATTTCTTCCATAGGGATTATAGATCCAGGGTCCATAGTTACTACTGGATGGTCTTCGGTCGAATGGTTTATAGTCCGGTGGTCATTGGTAGGTTGCATTTTCCCTCTCCCTCAATCATCGACTAGTTCTCCTAGGAAAAACGACTCTATTAGTAGTCCCCTCTTTCTCTATGACATCTACTCTAAAGCAAAGAATGTTTTGTACATCATCCGGCCATTCCATTGGGTCATCCAAATCTTCCTCTTTCATGTTATCTACACTAGTGCAATGCTCTTCTATCTTTACTGCATAAGGGAGAGTGTCATTAAAGTGCTCAGTGGAGCACTACAGAGCCTCAGGAATAGCACAAGTAGTAGCCCATTCAGCCACCTAGGTAGCAATAGTGGTCTTCGTGGCAACGGTAGAGGTTGCCCATGCTCTAGTGTTAGTCGCCCACATGCTACCACGGGGAATCCTCTAAGCTCCTTGCTCTCCCCCTCCTCCTTGATCTACCCTCCCTTCTAAGGTGTCTTTTGGCCCAAAGGATTGAAGGTTTCCTAGATCCATGGTTCCTTCGATTGGAGGGGTGTTAATCACTTCTCCGAAGGGCCCTTCTCGAGTGATCACCTAAGATGCCCACAAGGCCTTATCTGCCCCTCCTTCCAGATACAATTATGTCATGGTTGGTCTAGACCTAGGCATTTACTTTGGTTGTTAGGGTGTGTCATGTTTAGGGTGGCTAGAGGGCCCGCCAAATGGGCCTCTTGTCTACCAGTTGCTTGTCACTACAAACACCCTTGACTATACTCTTCTCACCTCAACATGAAAAGCATTCAAGTCTCCCTCATACCAAGCATCAACCTATCCCGTCACATATATCAAGCCATTGTCTTCTCTCGAGTTCCAATGGAGGTGGCAATAATCCATAAAATCAATTCTTGTATCATTTGATGAGCATATAGTGACAATCTTTTCCTTAGGTCTAAGATCTCAATCTTGGCCAATGAGTTATGGATTACATCTCAACATTGAATTCCCCTACAATGAAAACTTTACCTAAGAACGGGGTATAGTTGTTCGAGTACGATCCGAACCCGTTCATATGATATGATAGGATATGGTACTACGTAGGTACCTTGAGACCTTGGGCTTCCTCTATGGTATTTGTACGTTCATAAGGTATGATGACACATATACATATCTACATGCACATGTGAATGTACATATTAAAAGGGTATTTTTCGCCATGAATATGCATAATATTGCATCTATGTATGAAGATAAATGTTTTATAACTAGAATAGTTGCAAAACCTATCTATTTCCTTTTGAATGCATTTCAAAATAGGAAATAAAACACATGTAATTTGGAACAAATTGCTAGAAGAAGGACGAGAAGGGTATTTTTCCCACATTGAAGTCACCCAGGTTGGGAGTCACCCAATGGAGGTCACCTAGATGCAGCCCTCAACCAAGCCGCCAAGCCGGCTAGTGGTAGTCGTCAAGGTGGAGCAAGTCACCCAAGCTTTCCTGATACCCTTCCTTGACCTAAGGTTTCCTGAATACACCAATATCATCACCTACATCACATGTATCATTTGCAGCCTATTTCTATGTATCACAGCAAAAAAATAAAATCTTGCCTATACATATATTCCCCCCCTCACTCAAAATGGAGGGTGCCCATTTTACATGTCGCTGAATTTTCACTCATATTATTAATTCCTACTCCACAGGTTTTAGGATATTTTTAGGTTTATGAATTATTGTGATTTTTTGAATCATAATATCTATTCTTACTTCACATTAGTTTTAGCCTTATGTATATGTGTACGAATGTGTGTGTGTGTGTGTGTATGTGTGTGTGTGTGTGTTTGTTTGTGAACGCACGTGCATGCATATTTGTGTTTGAATACATATGTGTGTGTATGTATGTGATTTAAAAAACTACATAGCATTGATTCTTACTTCGCAATAATGTATATGTGTGTGTTTATTTGTGTTTCTATGTGTATGTGCATGTGTATGTGTATGTTTGTGTATGTGTATGTGTATGTGTATGTGTATGTATATGTGTATGTGTGTCTATGTGTGTCTATGTGTCTATGTGTGTCTATGTGTGTCTATGTGTCTATGTGTGTCTGTGTGTGTATGTGTATATTTCAGTATGATTATAATCTATTGTGATTGTTTGAATCAGGGTATGGATTCTCACTTCATAATAGTGTCTATATAGGTGTGTATATATGTCTTTATGTGCATATATGTGTGTGTGCATGTATGTGTGTGAGAGAGATTTAAAAATTATTATGATTGTCTGACTTATTGCATTGATTTTTCCTTAATAATAGTATGTGTATATGTGTGTTTATGTTTGCATTTATGTGTGTTTAATAGTATATGTATGTGTATGTATATGTGTATGTGTATATGTATGTGTATGTGTATGTGTATGTGTATGTGTATGTGTATGTGTATGTGTATGTGTATGTGTATGTGTATGTGTATGTGTATGTGTATGTGTATGTGTATGTGTATGTGTATGTGTATGTGTATGTGTATGTGTATGTGTATGTGTGTGTATGTCTGTGATTTAAAAGCTATTCTAATTGTTTGACTTGTAGCATTGGTTTTCAGTTCACAATAGTCTATGTATGTGTGTGTTTATGTATGTGTGTGTTTATGTCTATGTTCATGTATGTGTGTGTATATGTATATGAATGTGCATGTGTGTCTGTATGTATATGATCTAAAATCTATTGTAATTTTTTAACGTATAGCATTGATTCTTACTTCATAATAGTATGTGTGTGTGTGTGTGTGTGTGTGTGCGCGCGCGCGCACGCATGTATGTCCATGTTTATGTGCATGTGTATGCGTGTGTGTATGTATATGATTTAAAAACTATTGTGATTGTCGGACTCATAACATTGATTCTGACATCACAACAATACATGTATGCGAGTGTGATTGTCTAACTATGTATATCTTTATGTATCTATGTGTGTGCGTATGGTTATAAATTATATCCTTGTTATGTATGTTACACAAAAAAAGGGTAGAAAGAGAGAGCACCGCACCATATTTTCTAATTATTTCTCATGTTTCAAAAACTTTGTAATGCTCATTTAGAAAATAAAGACGTGTACAAAAGGGGTTGGGGGGGGGGTATCTTTCAGAAATGCTTCTTTTTTGGTATGCCTATCATGATTAACATTGTGTGGTCTATGTGAGATGAGCCCATGATCTAGATAACAACATAGAGAATTTGTTGCATACCATAAACCAGCTCGAATGGAGTATGTCGAGTTGTGGCCTTGAATGAAGTTCTCTAGGCCCATAATGTTCCTAGATAGGCATATCCCCATGTACTTGGAAATTGTAAGCATGTTTTCCTTAATAGTAGCATGAGAACCTTATTTGTACTCTCTGCCTGGGCCCTGACCATTCACCCTTGGGTAGTATGCGCAAGACTTCCTATGGAATATTTGATACTTCTCGAAAATTAAGGTCTATATCTGGTTAACGAAATGGGATCCTTGGTCTGTTGTTACCTCAATGGGACATCCAAATCTACAAAAAAATGTAGTTGTACAAAAATGAAGCTACAGTTTCCACAGTGTTCTCTTTACTTGCTATCACTTCAGCCCATTTAGTGGCATAGTCAGTCGCCATCAGGAGATATTTGGCATTCGAATCGCGTGCAACAGAATAAATTGGGCCGATAAAATCTAGCCCCCAATGCTCAAAAGGTTGCCAAGCTATAGAGATGTTGAGTGGCTGGTCCCTTTGTTGGGTCGGCTTAGGTGCACATCTTTGGCAAATATCACATGCCTTTGCAAATTTGGTGGCATCTCGGAACTGGTATGGCCACCAGAGCCTACTTTGGAGTATTCTAAGTGCAGTGATATGCCCAAGCAAATGTCCACTAGACTTACCTTCATGTGCCAATTGAAAAACAGTCTCTGTTTCATGTGGTTGAAGACACTTTCTATACATTCCATCAGGCCCAATCCTATAGAGAGTGTCCTTTACCATTATGAAGTTTTTACTTTTTAAAATTATCATACGCCTTTCCAATGGAATTGACCCTTAGATAGGAACTGAGTGACCCTTAGATAGACCCAACACGAAATTGACCCTTAGATAAGAACTGAGTGAAGTCATCATACCATGCAGGCGCTCAATTTACTTTGTATATTTGACAGTTTGGGAAGTCATCTTCTACTCCTTTAGATGTCTCCGGAGGGTATCTGATGTGAGAGAGGTGATCTGCAATGACATGTTGTCTTCCGCTTCTCCGTACGATTTCATAATCAAATTCTTGGAAGAGAAGCAATTGTCTTCCGCTTCTCTCTACAATTTCAAAATCAAATTCTTGGAAGAGAAGCAACCATCACCACACTCTTCCTGCGACTTGTAGTTTGTTTAGCAAATATTTTAAGGCTTGATGATCAGTGATCACTATAAATGTAGTGCCCAGTAGATCGTGCCTAAATTTCTTGAGGGCGAAGACAATAGCTAATGCTTCCCTTCCAGTGGTGCTATAGTTTTTTTTTGCCTTTGAGAGGAGCCTATTGGCAAAATGAATGGGTTGGTCTAGTTTGTGTGCTTTGCTTGGGAGTATGGCACCTACTACGTATAAACTTGCATCTACATGCACATGAAATAAGTGAATGCAGCCTCTTCTTCTTCAAACCATTGAAAAGGAAAACTCTTTCTAGTCATTTGTGAGAGTGGTCATGTTGCCTCTGCATACATGGGTATAAACTTTCAATGATACCCTATATGCCTCAGGAAGATCTGGACTTCATTAGCATTTATTGGTCTTGGGAGCTTGAGAATTGACACTACCTTATCCGAATCAGGAGTCATCCCTTGGGCAAAAACCACATGTCCTAACAGTGTGCCTTGAGTTACCAGAAGAAAGTGGCATTTGTTAGGGTTAAGTTTCAAGCCTATTTCCTGCAACGCTGGAATACTTCTCTAATTGCTTTAAATGTTCTGGTGCATTGTCTACTATAGTAGTGTATGCTGCCTCGGAGAATGTTGAAAAGTCATCCATAAGAATTCTCAAGAATTTTAGAAGCAATTTGTTGAAAATAAGATATTCTATTATGTTGAAAGTGGTTGGTGCATTCCTAAGGCCAAAAGCCATTTTTGTGTAAATGTAAGTTCCCCAAGGAGTAACGAAGGCTATTTTTGGTTGATCTTGAGGATGGATTTCAAGTTGGTTGTATCCATTGAAACCATCCATGAACATGTATAGCGTGTGCCCTACCACATCTTCAATCACTTGTTCAAAAAAGGGTGTGGGGAATCCATCAGGGATAGTTACCTTGTTTAATGCTCATAAGTCCACACAAACCCTGATTTTATTGGATTTCTTCTTAGAAGCAATGACCATGGAAGACAATCATTATGAATGTTATACCAGAATTATGATACCTGCTTCTTCCATTTTTTGGATTTCCTTCTTGATTGCATCTGCATATTTTAGATTTAATCTATATTTTACCTCTAATTGGTCGAGCCTCCGTCACAAGAGGGATAGTGTGTATGCTCAACTCTTTTGGTACTCCTGTCAAATCTTTATAGCTCCATTTGAATACATCCTTAAAATTGTTCATGAATGTTGTTACCTCTATGAGGAGTAGAGGGTAGTCCCACAACCATCTTGCTAATAGAAGATTTTGTGGATAATCCTCTCCTCCTAAGTTGACTTCCTTGACAGGCTCCATAGTTTGTCCCTTCTTCTTTCTTGAACAACATTTCTTTGGTCAAGGAAGGACTATCATTAATGGTGATTTTCTGTTCCTCCTCCTTCATCCATCCCACTGGGACCTCTATCAATGGAAATATGTTCTCCACTAGTTTTTCTTTTGTTCGGCTGTCTCCAATCTCTTTTAAGACTTTACCTCTTCTTGAGTCCTTAGCCAACTCTCCTAATACAACAGACTCCACCGTAGGTTCTTCTTCTTCTTCCTTCCTGATTGCTATTGTAAAGTAAGAAACGTGATTAGCCTCTTCAATCCAATCCATGATGACATTTAGATCTTCCGTAGATAATTCTTATGCTATACCGACTTCCTCCCTAATGTCAAGTGTTTTACCTTTAGATGACTCCAATTCTATATGAAGCTTACCTTATGCCCATTGGGGTGCCCAACCAACCATAGGAGTGGCCCAAGGAGGAGGATAAGCTGCCCATTCAGGTGCCCAACTTGGAGGCCCTTGAGTTGAGAAAGGAGCCCAGGCCTCTGGAGTCGCCCAGTTCTATGGTGCCCAAGATGGTGGCAAATTTCTCTCCCATGTGTCCGGAGGTGAAGGTGCCCAACTTCTATGTCTACAAGAATCTGGAGGTGAAGGTGCCCAACGGGTAATAAAAGGTGGAAACACCCAACTGGTACTAGGATGTGGAGATACCCAATCTCCATTTCTAGGAGGTGAAGGCGCCCCTTCTTGTCCTCATGTTTCTACATTCTCCAGAACCCATGGTGGGGGTGGTGTGACCTAAATGCTTGCTCCTTATTCAGTCATCTCTTCCTCTTCTCTGCCATTATCCTTTCTTCTGAAGTTTGCTCTGAGTGGAGAACAACTTCAAAAGTTTCGAAGGCTTCTTCTTTTCCTCCTTCCATTTGGAGCCCCATCATCACTTTATCTGTCGGGCTACCCATAAGGTGTCGCTATCCCAGTCATGTATGGCTCTATTGTGGCATAGCCATGGCCTTCCTATAAGGAGGGGAAATCCTCCTTTTACCTTTGGAAGTGTTATTACCACAAAATCCAACACAAATTTTAAATTCTAAATGATGACCTCTACCTTCTCCACTATGCCCAGTGGGCTTACTTTCCAACGACATTGTAAAATGTGCAGCTTTAGTTGTTCTTAAGTTTAGCAATGTCATTGTGTATTCAGGCATAAGATTAATACCATATCCCCATCTATGATTACTCCTACCCAGGAAGTTCCCTAATTTTTACAGTTAGTCCTTTGTGTAATGATCCCTAATCTCTAGATAGTTTGGGTAGTCCTTTGTGGACGGTATTGACTTTGGGTAGCTTGTGGATGGTATTGACTTTGGGTAGCTTGTGGACGGTATTGACTTTGGGTAGCTTGTGGACGGTATTGACTTTGGGTAGTCCTTTGTGTAATGATCCCTAATCTCTAGATAGTTTTTACATGGTGGGAATCTTCGGGTAAGTAACACTTACTTTGAAAATGGCCATATTCCCCACACCGGTAGCACATTATTGGTCTTGGTGGTCGGTTTTGACGAGGCCTACCTTCTTGCCTCTATTGCCCTTGATTAGTGTAAAAAGTGATCATAGACAGTGTTCCTCTGGATGGTATGGGTGGTTGCCCTAACAAGGCGCATTGAGCTGCACCTACCCATTGAGCTACTGATGGTTGTCCTGATACTCCCTAGACCCTTCAAAAAATAACAGTCCTTGGCCTCATGGCCACCCTTCCCACCAAAATCGACACGTTAGTCGCCTTGGACACTCTTGAGCTGTGTGTCCTTGAGTAGTACACAGAGAGCACCATAGTTCAGCTCTTACCTCCCCTAGTGTTTTCAGCTCTTCGAGCTCTTGTCTGAGTTCCAAAGTGAACCCTTGCGGCCTGAATCCTAGTAGCTGCTACTTCGAACTCTCTTAAAGTGGCATCTAGCCGCAAAAGCTTTCTGAGTCTCTTCAAGTGGCATCTGGCCGCAAAAGCTTTCTGAGTTTCTGTTGTGTGGACTTTGGCAAAGCTTTCTCCACCCATTTCTTGATGAAGAAGTCTCCTTGTGCATTTGGTAATCTTGCGACCAATGACCTTGTCCACGTCGTAAGCTCTGAAAATGACTCTCCTACATGCAAAATTAGATTTTCAAGCTCATCTTATGTCCTTTCTGTGGAATTACCTTGCCGGAATGTTTCGGTGAATTCGGTCTTTAATGTTTCCCATGTTTGAAAATGATTCTCTACGTACTGGCTCAACCATTTGTCGGCCAATCCTTCAAGTGTTGATGGGAA
Organism: Ceratopteris richardii; assembly: GCA_020310875.1. NCBI lineage: Eukaryota > Viridiplantae > Streptophyta > Polypodiopsida > Polypodiales > Pteridaceae > Ceratopteris > Ceratopteris richardii. The sequence goes on from CM035429.1 coordinate 28,124,380, forward strand.
AAGCGCAAGGAACGCATCTTGTTGTTGTAGGCTCCTTCTTTTACAAGTTCAAAGAAATCTCTGTAGGTGGTCTTTAGGATCCTCATTAACACCACCATGAAATGATGGGAATCTAATGTTTATCCTTGACAGTAGAACGGAAAGCTCCTCGGCCATAGCGGTGTTAGGAAAATTAACTTGGGAGTAAAGACTCTTGAGTCTTAGCTTTGTCCTCTAATCCTTCTAACCTGGTCACTATACTTGAGGTGGACAGACTTCTTACCGGTGTTAGATAGGGTCTGGCATTCTTCTATGATAGCTCTTAATTGGTATCTTCTAGGGGCTCAACTGATTCTCCTTATTAGCTCTAGTGTGCGTCATCGAGCATCTTCGGAATTTTTCCTAGAGAGGAGAAGGCCTTAGTCAAGCTCAGTAGAGTCGCCCAATTATGGAGGATGGGTATGGAGGCATCGCCCCAGTCCTGGAGGAGGAGGATGGGAAGGTGTATGGAGGCGTCACCCAAGTTCTGGGGAAGAGGATGGGAAGGTGTATGGAGGCGTTGCCCAAGTTCTGGGGAGGAGGATGAAAGTGAATGGAGGAGTCGCCCCGAGAGCTGATGGTGGGGATATGGAGAAGGTGGATGAAGGCGTCACCCAAACTATAGGGAGTTGGTTTAAGCACAAGATGACTCTTAAGTGCTAAATGCCTAAGCGTTAGAATGTTGAATGCAAGATAGGACTAGACTAGCTGCCAAAAAGAATAGCTACTATACTAGTACTCCATCTAAGTGAGTTCTCAAGGAATTCTCGACAAGCCGTGTCCCACCGGTGTGCCAAATTTTCACCTGTAGGTGGTGAAGTAGTGTATGTGGGTACAGGGAATGCAAAATGCACTACTCCTGGAGCAAACTAAGATACTATGCACTTAACATACTAAAATACTATGGACTTGTCACCACTTCACTCTACTGCAGTTGGAGAACAGCATAAATACTTAAAAGGCAAACATAAAAATAGCAAAAATAACGAGTGACAAATCAGAACAACGAATATAGCACGAGACAGAGCAACCCATCAATTATCCATACAACTCATCATACGAGCACAAGGGCAGTGACAACCCAACGCAATCTATCTTCTCAACCTCCCAGGTATCCTCACACTAACACCAACTAGTAGGTCTGCTGGTCCAAGAATGAGCAAGATAGACCTCTCAATTGTTACCACTATCTCTAGGCTTGCAATCTCTCCTCTGAGATCCCTATCTTCAGCTATAGGTGTCTCCTATCCCATCTGTTGTAGTGCACCGTCCGTCCTCTTCTCTTGAGGCTCATTCCTTTTATAAGTGAGGGATGGCTACAAGGAGAGTAGTCTGTTACATCAGAGTAATGGGCAGTTAATGCAGTGGAGGGTTTTAATTGTCAGCACCATAGTACCAGACTTTGCCTTGTAGTGTTGAGTGGTCTGGGTCCACTTGGCCGCCATGTCAATTCTGCAACTTGTCCCCTTGCCAGGGCTTGGCCCACTTGTCCCTTGGTGAATTTGGGCATCTTGGCACCCTTTTCCAGCAATTGGGCTCCTTGGCGCAAAACTCCCGCACTTCGGCTCCTTGGCGCCCAATTTCAGCATTTGGGCTCCTTTGCGCCCAACTTCGGGTCTTTGGCACAACTGGGCTCCTTGGTGCCCAACTCCAGCACTTGGGCTCCTTGGCACCCAATTCCAGCCTGTTCTTTAGAAAAAAAAATTATTCGACAGCATGTTCCCTTTATTAATTTATCCAAAAGAAAAAATTCCTCGTGAAACAAGCATGTTCTCTCCATTAGTACATCTAAGAGAAAAGATTCCTCATGAAACAAGTAAAAGCCATAAAATTTTAACTCCTCTAGTTGTCAAGAAACAAGGTATATTTCATTGACTTTCACCATGTGCAGCCTAGAGAGTATTCGGAAGACTAAGATGACAACATACAGCATGGCTGCCCAATGCTAGATGCAAAAATCTGACCATAAATTAGCCTTCAGTTGCACCTTATTTCAGAAAGCAACAACCTGCATATGTTGTTAGCACCATCAAGAGTGGCAACCAAAGCTCATCAGTTACATAAGCAATCAGTATTCTAATCTTTACCATGTTGAGTATTTCACATCCATAACGGCATTTGTCCTATCATCATTCGCCGCATTCAAATTAACAATAAACCTAAACCAATTCAGGAAACAGAAAGAGTTGACTTTCTAATATGCCGTGATGATTCAGAAGAAACCATTCATGCCTTTCACACAGGTGAAAAATAGAAGATGGCTGCATAAGGATTTAAAAAAGGAGTGGAAGAGAAAGAATAAAACCTTCAACTTCTGATAGCCTTCAAGCAGCCTGCAGTACTGCTCTTGAGCTTCTGGTGACCGGACCATAGACTGAACCCTTGCAAGTGCCTTTTCCAATCCAATCTCAATTTGCTTTCTTCCAGCCCTGAGAAAGTCATCATCTTCCTCATTTCCTTCAAGGCTACTCTCAGGTAATGGAACTAATCCACGTAAACCTCGTCCTTTTCTCCTCCATAGGATCAGTTTCTTTACAATGCTGACAGACCAGAGTATTCTATATTGTTTCCGCACCTGGTGTCCTCTAAAATGGGCCTGGCAATCAAAAGGCTTGATTTGAAAGGTATGCATAACCATGAGGAATAAGAAAAAGGGCAGGGGCAGGCATGCATGTCTTTAGGTTTCCTTTCTATTCCAACTTGCAATACCTGGATCTTGACCACATTTTGGCGGAAAACTAGGAAGCTCCGCCGTCCTTTCCATCCGCGATAATTTTGCTGTATACGAATGGCAGCATTAACATGTGAAAGCTCATCTCCATAAATGAATTGTCCTCTAACTGGTTTTTGAGCAGCAGCAATGTATTGTGCCTCCTCATTAGAAATCCCAAATTCATCCTCCTCATGCTGATATGACTCCTGCTTCCTTCTAAAGGACTCTACACGGAACTCTGATTGGATACGAGCTACTGCTTGAGCAGCATTTCGAACAGCTGCAAGTGTTAGAGGCAACTGCTCCTCAGATGGCCCCACAGAAGGCTGTGAAATGTTATCCTTTGATTGAAACTGTATTCCATCAGAGAGAATTGGTAAAGCTTCACTAGAGCTCGATTTCAGGTTCAATGAGGAAAGGTGACTTGTAAGGGATGACTCTGCCAGATAGCCTGCAATTCCTTTGTACCCTTCTGCTGATGCCAAATCAGCTGGTGTCTGCCCACTAGGAAAGCCTGTAGTAGGATCTGTCTTGGCACCTGCAGATGCACCCCTGGCCATAAGCACTGTAACCATTGCCTCCCTGCAGGATAAAGAGAGTTAAACATCCCTTCATTATGACTAACAGCATAAAGGAAAATCTCTGTCAAAGTAGTAAGGGACTGTAACTTATTGATACATAAATATTCAATCTCATTGTGATAGTATTTCCACACACTTGCATCAAGTCATCTGTTAGAATCAACCTTCCACAATGAGCAGCCCAATGAAGAGCAGTCCAACCACGTGAATCCCGAAAATTGATGTTCAGACCAGCTGCTAAAAGAGGAGCGATAATCCAAGTATAACCAAGTGCAGCTCCTATATGTAGGACACCTAAACCATTGTCATCCCAAACAGCTGGACCTTTGCCCCCCTCTATAACCTTTTGTAAAAGCCAAATTTGCAGCTTTTCCTTTAGCAACTTTTCAATAAATTGCCCTTTTAAGCTTGTTTTAAGACCTGCCTCAGTAAGTTGTTCTTCCATTGCTTCCCATTCACCAAATAATCTCAAAGACCTCAACTCCAAGACCATGTCTTCCTTAAATGGATTTACAAATGAGTTTCCTGATGGAACTGAAATGTTTCCCAGCATTTTTGCAAGACGGATTTGAAAAAGCATGTCTCTCTTGCTAAAAGGAGCTGTTTCTAGTGCTTCAAAAGATGGCCTGATCCCTACATGATATTCAAATTCTTTTATTTCACTGCAAGCAATCCTATCACCACGTGTCACAAAAAAAGGCACTTTTCCCGGTGGACGAGCAGGTGCAATACATCTCAAACATCCAGGCTCCAAAATCTCTGCTGGAACCTCAGCATCTCCAAACATGCAGCACCAATTAAATTCAGCAGGATATTTCACTGTGTCCCGAAATTTGCCACAAACAAGTACCTGCACAAACACAGCATGCACCCTTCAATCCCTCAGAACCTCCATGCTAAAACATGACTGTTTTATATAAATCTAGGTAAAATCAGAAAAATATGATCTTGCAAGAATGGAATCAGAGAAACGATTCAATAAAGAGCAACAAAAAAAATTTGGTCAAAAGAAGTGCGAAGGAGAAAGAGGGCAACACAAGTCATTCATAATCAACACAAATCCAAGTAACACCTGAAACACACATGGATGTACAAACACATACATCTGCGATGGTTATGGTAAGTGATAAGAATAAAAAAGGTAAGAGAATATATAAATCGTTAAAACTGCAGAAATCTCCCTCCCTCCCTCCCTCCTCCCTCCCTTCCCCCCTCCCTCCCTCCCTCCCCTCCCTTCCTCCCTCTTTCCCTCCCTCCCTCCCTCCCTCCCTCCTGCTCTCTCCCTCTCTCCCCTGCCCCCCCCCCCCCCACCCTCCTCCCCCGCCCTCCCCCCCTCCCTCCTCCCTCCCTTCCCCCCTCCCTCCCTCCCTCCCTCCCTCCCTCCCTTCCCCCTCCCTCCCCTCCCTTCCTCCCTCTTTCCCTCCCTCCCTCCCTCCCTCCCTCCTGCTCTCTCCCTCTCTCCCCTGCCCCCCCCCCCCCACCCTCCTCCCCCGCCCTCCCCCCCTCCCTCCCTCCCTCCCTCCCACAGTCCATCATTGTAGATGGGTTGAAAAGTTTTTAGGATAATCTTTAACCAATCTTACAGGTAAACTACAAAACTAGGTCTGTACATGAAACACAATGAAACAACATTCTAAACTAAGCATAGAATTATATCTAATAAACACTGGAACACTTAAGAAAACTTGGAACATTCTAAAACTTCCACAAAATTCATGAGCAAACACCGCATCATCTGGGTAAATAATAAGAGTGAATGGTATTGATGATGATTAAAAAGTAATTCTATCTTTATCCAGACCTTTCAAATGATTTCTTTAAAAACTTTTGATATGAGCAAGTAAATGAAGGAAAAAAAAACAATGCCAGTACTTGTTGCATGAGAGTTTGTCGCAGCTATTATTGAGGAATCTTTTAAGAAAAAGTAATTCTCTCAGTATGTTGAAATTCTGCTACCTTTGCACACCCAACTATGGAACATGAAGCCTACATTCTTGATTTTTTTAGGTCCTTTTTTTTAATGAAAAAGGAAATATAAAAAAAAATAAAAAAAAAATTAAGAAAAATAAAATAATAAAATAAAATAAAAATTTAAAAAGAAAAAAGAAAGAGGTTCTAAAGCCTAGAGGACATGGAAGTGGTGAACAGTGAGAGTAATGAAAGTTGTAATCATGATGTAAATAACTTCTCAGTGACTACCAAGTTACAGGAGACTTGGAACGAGTAGTTCAAATAGAGGATCAACACTCACCTTTGTATTAGAATCTGAAGTGATACAATTAGGTGAGAAGTCTGTGATAGAGAAACAAATCTCCTGTGGTGTAGACAGAATCGCTTGAATATCCATATGCATTTGTTGTGGCAAAATAGGGATTTCTTCTGCAAAAACATTAGCCCATTCTGAATCAGGTGAAATCATTCCATTACTGTCAATGCCTTGGGCCATCCACCTTTCAAAGTTTCCGGCTTTAGTAGCCCTAGCATCTTCAGGGTTTCTACAGATGTCTGCTTGAGAATCTCTGACAAAGCTGGAATATAAATGTGATAGAGGGGATATATTGACATCTGCACCAGTTGCTGATGCATCAAACCTGTTAGCATTCTTCCATGCATCAAGACCATGCTCTTTTGCAGTGATGTAATGAGAATAAGCATCATCCCCATGTGATCCATTCAGTAAAGGGTTATCAAATCCATCCAAGTGGGGAAAGACTGCATTCAAAGGAGATGCATTGATATTATTCACACTCGACACCTGAAATTAAATAAGAAAATTATGTAAAACAGATTAAAAATAATGAAAGCTTTCTATTCATTCCCTCAACAAATAATAAACCAGAAAATAGGCACTCCAATATTTAAAAATATGGGAAAATTCAAAACACTGATGTCATTGGTAGTTTTGCTCCTTTAAAATCTGTATAATAGCATGAACATAGCTCGATCTATCTGTTGTGGACCATATATGCACTGTCCTTAGTGCAACATACATAATTCCAAGATATGGTCAAGTATAAAGGCTTCTGAACCTTTGAAAACCCATCTAGGATCTTGCTCACATTGGCATAGATCTATCCACAAGCAAAGACCTTCATATGCGCAGGAGTAAATGAATGGATAGATCAGTGTACATCTGCATGCTTTTGCATGTGCACATTCCTCCAATTATTTTCGTTTATTAGACAAGATCCTCCTCCTTATCCTTATCCTTCTCCTCTTCCTCCTCCTTTTCTTCTTCTTGTTTTCCTAAGTGCATATGCAATCATATTTTTGTTCTTTGTGTCTATGTGTAGGCATGTGTTTATACTTATTTGGAAAATCAATCAAACTTCAAACATGAACAATTTTTGAGGCATGAAACAAGTTTGATTCAGACCCCAGAGGTGAATCCAACATGAACAATATCAGAAGTCATCGTAATGAATATAATGCTTCATTGGCTAGATTTAATTTCATTCACATCCACATCAAGTGATGAAACAATGGCCCAACTCTAGAAGGAATCAACGTCCCCAAGTTTCAATGCAGCACTCCTTAGATGGATATGGTGGCCCAGCTCAAGCATGAAATAGAAGAGCTCCATCCTCCTCCTTATCCTTATCCTTCTCCTCCTCCTTATCCTTATCCTTCTCCTCCTCCTTATCCTTATCCTTCTCCTCCTCCTCATCCTCGTACTTTCTTCTTCTTGTTTTTATAAGTGCATATGCAATGATATTTTTGTTCTTTGTGTCTATGTGTAGGCATATGTTCATACTTATTTGGAAAATCGATCAAACTTCAAACACGAACAGTTTTTGAGGTATGAAACAAGTTTGATTCAGATCCCAGAGGTGAATCCAACATGAACAATATCAGAAGTCATCGTAATGAATATAATGCTTCATGTATAGTTGACTGGATTTAATTTCATTTACATCCACATCAAGTGATGAAACAATGACCCAACTCAGAAGGAATCAAAGTCCTCAAGCTTCAATGCAGCACTCCTTAGATGGATATGGTGGCCCAGCTCAAGCATGAAATAGAAGAGTTCCATCCTCCTTATCCTTATCCTCTCTTCCTCCTCCTCCTCCTTTCTTCTTCTTGTTTTTATAGCGCATATGCAATGATATTTTTGTTCTTTGTGTCTATGTGTAGGCATGTGTTCATACTTATTTGGAAAATCAATCAAACTTCAAACAACAATTTTTGAGGTATGAAAAAAGTTTGATTCAGACTCCAAAGGTGAATCCAACATGAACAATATCAGAAGTTATCGTAACGAATATAATGCTTCATGTATAATTGGCTAGATTAAATTTCATTTACATCCACATCAAGTGATGAAACAATGGCTCAGCTTCAGAAGGAATCAAGGTCCCCAAGCTTCAATGCAGCACTCCTTAGATGGATATGGTGGCCTAGATCAAGCATGAAATAGAAGAGCTCCGGAATACAGATGTACAGAACACACTATGGTGTACTACATGCAATCTTCAAGGGCACACCCACATGGATTGTCATGTCAAGACCACATCCGTTTTGCAACAAGGAGAGACACAAGGCCAAGGAAAGCTACTACTTGACAGGGCTATCAATTTCAAGACCCATTGCATATTGGGGCACCCTAGGTCTCCCATGAAGCAAACTTCACTCTTGGGTCATGCACTTGAAGCACCGGCATCAGTATTCTATTCCATGATATAAGAAAGGGTCTCATAATTCCAGCCACACCTGTAGAAACATGTCTTGCCCCTGTCAAGTTAATCATGTCTAAGAAGACCCTTCCCTTATAGCTATGGTAGATTCAAGAGCCTCCTCATGTTTCACTGATGAGGGACTCATTAAGAAACATGGAATTCCAGTACTCAAACTCTAGCATCAGGGAATATAACCATGGAAACCATACCACTAAGAGTACACCTTGGTGACCATGATTGGACCATGATTTAGACATATGTTTCAATGTAATATCAAGTCCAGTAAACATGGTTATCATCAGAATGCCGTGGTTAAAGAAACATAATCCAAAAATTAATTGGGAGATAAATAAAATCACCCGTCGAGATATCCAGAAGAACCCGAAATATGTTGGAGCCAAAGCCTTCATGCATGCAGTAAGGAAAGAACCGACGTATATGATCTATGCCATACCAACTCAAGAGCCCAAGAAAGATGATTCAATGAAGCTACCTGACCAATACCAAGGGTTTGAATATGTCTTTGAAAAAAAGAATGCAGATATGCTCCCAGAGCATAGACCTTATGATTGTGCCATAGAACTTCAAGAGGGAGCACAACCACCTTTCGGGCCAATCTATAGACTATCCCCAGAGGAACTTACAAAATTACGTAAGAATATTGATGAGAATCTAGCCAAGGGGTTTATCAAACACTCGAAGTCTCCTGCAGGAGCCCCTATTCTATTTGTAAAGAAGAAGGACGAAACTCTTCGAATGTGTGTGGACTATCGTGGTTTGAATAAAGTCACAATAAAGAACAGATATCCTCTACCACTTATATCAGAGCTCTTGGAACACCTCGGAAAAGCAAAGTTCTTCACTAAGATTGACCTTCGGAGAGCATACAATCTTGTTAGGATCAGAGAAGGAGACGAATGGAAGACAGCATTCTGAACAAGGTATGGACACTTTGAATATGTAGTTATGCAATTTGGTCTCACAAATGCTCCATCAGTCTTTCAACATAAAATGAATGATATCTTTCGAGAGTATTTTGATGATTTTGTGGTAATATATCTTGATGATATCTTGATATTCTCCAAAAATCTAGAAGATCATGAATGTCATGTAAAGATAGTCCTAGAGAAACTAAGAGAAAAAGGGTTATATGCAAAATTGGAGAAGTGCTACTTCCATCCGGTAGAAGTGGAGTTTTTAGGATACATTGTATCAGAGAAAGGAATCTTTATGGACCCTAAGAAGATCAAGACAATCCTTGATTGGCAACCACCTTCATGTGTTCGAGATGTACAACGTTTTCTAGGGTTTGCCAATTTTTATAGGATATTCATTAGAGCTTACTCCAAGATTGTGACACCTCTTACCAAGCTTACAGGAAACTCAAAATTTTCATGGACCGAAGAAGCAGAAAAAGCCTTTCAGACCTTGAAATCAGCATTCGCTACTGCCCCAATCCTAGTTCATCCTGATTCGAGCAAACCCTTCTTCTTAGAACCAGATGCATCGGACTTTGCCCTAGGGGCCATTCTATCCCAATATGGAGATGATGGACACCTACATCCAGTTGCATATCATTCAAGGAAATTTTCCCCTCCATAAATTAGTTATGAAATCCATGATAAAGAACTTGCCATAGTAGACGCGTTTGATACCTGGCGTCACCATCTAGAATGAGAAACTCACAAAGTTATTGTGTATACAGATCACAAGAACTTAGAGTATTTTATGACCACTCGCATCCTCAATAGAAATCTCGATGGAGTAACTTTCTATCCAAATTTGACTTTGTCATCACATACCGTCCAAGACGTCAACAATGTCAGTCAAATTCCCTTTCCAGAAGATCTTACCTTGCACCTAAGAAGGGTGAAGAGGCCTTTGATCAACAAGAGAATGTATTACTCAAGCTTGAGCATCTCCAGTTAGCAGCTATTTCGTCAAGACATCATGAAGATTCAGCCTTGAATAATTTGATCCGTGAGAATCTACCATAGGATGAATTGTTTTGTAACATTAAGCAAAAAGCTCAAGAAGGAAAATTCCAAGAAGTAAACGAATTTCAGGAAAAGGATGAGTTACTACTCTATAAGAACCTACTATATGTCCCTCCAAGAAAGCCTAGGATCCAAGTACTTCAACAACGCCATGACAACCTTGCAGCAGGACATTTTGGAGTGAATAAAACAATAGAACTCATATCAAGGGACTTTTGGTGGCCTCAAATGTGGAAGGAAGTCAAAGAATATATCCGAACCTGTGATACTTGCAATAGATCTAAGGTATCGCGACATAAACCTCATGGCCTCTTGCAACCTCTACCTATTCCAGAAAGGCAATGGGCTTCACTGTCTATGGATTTCATCACAGATCTACCAAAGTCAGATAAGTATGATGCCATTCTTGTTATTGTGGATAGATTTACAAAGATGGCACACTTCATTCCAACTACCAAGGCAATCACAGGTGCAGCCACTGCTAGACTTTTTCTCAGGTACATATTTAGGATTCATGGATTGCCTGATGATAGTGTCAATGATCGAGGTCCACAGTTCATATCCAGTTTCTGGAACAGTCTTTGCAAGCTTCTTGGTGTTCAAGTTAAACTATCTACAGCAAATCATCCGAAGACTGATGGATAAACAGAACGGTTGAATCAAGTCCTGCAGCAATATCTCCGTTGCACCAGCAACTATCATCAAAATGACTGGTTTGAACTTTTACCGTTTGCAGAGTTTGCTTATAACAATAGTGTTCATGCATCTACTAAGCAAACTCCCTTCTTTGCAAATTATGGACAACATCCAAGGATGGATATAAAACTCTCAAATCATGTCAAGAAATTGGAGATAAAGTATGGTTACTCAGAAGCAATTTGCAAACTTCAAGGCCTTGTTCAAAGTTAGATCATCAAAGATTTGGTCCATTCACGAACTTGGCCATGATTAATCCAGTCACCTTCAAGCTCCAGCTACCAAGTACCCTGAGAATACGTCCAGTTTTCCATGTATCCATGTTGGAACCATATCAGATTTCATCATTGAGGGGGGAGAGAACTAGTCCTTCACCACCTATCGAGATTGATGATCATGAAGAATTTGAAGTCGAGCATGTCCTAGATTCGAGAATAACCCGAGGAAGATTGGAGTATCTTATTCATTGGAAAGGGTATGACATTAGTGATCGTACTTGGGAACCTGCAGAAAATCTTCAGAGAGCACCAATCAAGGTTCAAGAATTCCATAAGAGAAATCCAATGAAGCCAAGACCAGAGAACATGACCGCTCCTCGTGGAACTCGTCGCTTGAGAGGGAGGTGATGTCATGGACAAAGGAAACCATCCCGAATCTCAGATTCCATGTGAATCCTATATCTCATGATTGGTTCAGAATTAGGAGAAACCAATGCCTCCATTGCGTCCGGAACGTGCCAAAACCCTAAGAACGGCTGTCTTCTTGCTTGATTCTGACATCCAGAGACCATGCTTCAAACTAATGACATCATCAATTCGTAACCGCCCTTGAACCGCCCTTGGAAAACCTATATAAGGAGGGGTTGGCCACATTCATTCTCAGTCTTGCCCATACCAGTCTTGAGAGCTCAAGGAGTCGTGACCGCCAAGTAAGTACTCTTCAAGTTCCAGTTCTAGTTCTTGTCTTGTTCCTTGTTCTAGTCTAGTTCTTGGACATCCTATCTTGTCCCTTTGTAATCTCGTAGTACGAGATCTTGTCGAGTTCTTTCTTGTATCTAGTTCATCTCCAAGAAAGGAATTCTTGTAATCCAAATGTCTTGTCTCATACTTACGATCCCAGGTTGTGGGATCTCCTGTATCATCTCTAGTCCAGTTTTCCATACCTATTGGTCCCGGGTTGTGGGACGTCTTGTATCGGCTACATCTTCTTGTATTATTTTCCCTACGTGTGTGCTCTTGTAATCATAAGTGTATTTCCGAAATCTTGTCTACTATAGTCAGAGAGCACAATCTAGTGCTCCCCTGACAGTTTCCTCTACCACTACCCCAAAACCCTCACCTACCCAAAAACTCTCATCCTGTTTCATCTACCCTCCCCCAAACCACTTTCCCCACTTGCTCTACCCTCCCCCAAACCTCTTACCCCCCTTCCTCTACCCTCCCCCAAACCACTCACCTCACATACTCTACCCTCCACCAAGCCACTCTCCCCATCTCTCTATCCCTCTCCGAACCACTCTTCAAAGCTTCCCCAACTAACACACAAGAAGCCCCAAAACCACTCTCCCCATTTTGCCAAAACCTACTCGCCAAATTTTTGCCAAAAGCTAGTCACACAATTTTGCCAAAATCAACTCGCCCCTTTTTTTGGTAGGTGTAGAGGGCTCGTCTTGCATCCCCACTCTTCATGTAAGCATTCATTAAAGCATAGTTGTTATTCCTACGCGTACAAATAGGTTCGTACGTATCTGACATACCTTACGTACTCGTACGTATTGGTATGAGTCCATACGAAAATTAAAACATTTTGCTTGAAAGTGTTCGAATGCCTCAAACGGCTCATTTGGGTCATTCTTCTAAGCTCTCTGGTTTTCGTCGAGCCTCCGAAACACTGTGCGCATTTGCTCTTATCCTCAAGCCTTGAAGTGCTCTCGCCAAGCTTAGAAGCCTCTTGTAGTTCAACCTCCTCAAAAGGCTACACATTGCATAGACAATAGAGATCCTCCTCTTGTAGTTCAGCCTTTTGTAAGCACAATGGTGAGAGACAAGCACGAGGCATTTGATCTCCATTGTGTTGGTGTGGAGAACGACAAAAGGAAGTCAAACTCTCATCATTGGACTTGCGAATATTGTGGCAAGTGATACAAAAGTGGGGCTACAAGGCTACTTCAGCACCTAAGCAAGCTTGGAGGGCAAGTGGAAGCATGCAAGGAGATCCCCCACCATATTATTTGAGAGTAGGCAAAAAATGTTGGGCTCTCCTAGCACATTACCTACATCGGTAAGAGGATATGCAAGCCACCCTTCTCGTGCATCGGTCTCTACCTCTTCACATGAAGGGGAGTCACATTTTCAAGAGTCAAATATTGGTTCATCATCACAATCGCCAACACAAAGGGATTCACAATCACATATGAGGCAAAGTGGATTAGGGCAAGCTCCCGAACATGTAAGGTCCTCTCTCACATGGATCAAGGAGAAACAAAAGATAGTAGACAGAGAGATTGCAAGAACGGTAATTATGGAAAATCTCATTTAATCTTCTTAATTCAAACCAATGGAAGATTATTGCGAAAGCAATTAGTGAAGTGAGTCCATGTCAAGAATGGAGTGGACCTAGCTACTCCGATATGTAGACAAGAAAAATTGATGAGGAGAAGAAGAGGATAGATCTCTCACTTGCCCCTATGCGTGAGAAATGGTCTAGGTATGCATGCATTATCCTCTCCTATGGATGGAGAGATAGACAACGGATAATTAATATCCTTGTGTCATGCCCTATTGGTACTTTCTTCCTACATGTCGTTTGAGGTTGGAAAGAAGGGAAAGAAGACAATCGGAGTGTCCATCTATCGACATATCAAGAAGACCATCGAAGAGGTAAGTTGGAAATTTTAATTTTATTTTTATATGTTTCATAAATTTTGAGATTTATCATTTATGTAGAGTTCTAAATATTAATTTTTGAATTTTATGCATAGGTGGATCCATCAAATAATTTATGTATGAAATTTGAATCATGATGTATGATGTGACATTTTAATTTGTGATTCTTGATTCTTGATTAGCCTTTAAAGCTTATTTAAATTTGACATGTGATGAATGAAATTAGATAGCATGGTTTTTGTTTTTAGTGATGTTACAAACTTACATCATACATGATACATCCTATTTGCCCATATGACTCCGATATCCCACATGATTATAAATAGCTATAAATGATGTTTTTTAACCTTTATTTTGATGCATTTTATGCATAAATAGGGTGTTTATCATGTTAAAGATAAAATATATAGCGAAAAAAATTGTACCTTATGTAGGTACGAGTACCACACGGGAAGCCCCAAATCTTAGGGTACGTGTAGTACCGTACTAATACGTACCATACCTATCGTACGAATCGTACCTTACTAACTATGCATTAAAGTATCCCACAAAGCATCATTCTCATTTAGAACTTTCTTCAACATTAGATTTGAAGTATGAATGGCATGGAATATCATCCCAAGAAAGAAAAATGATGGGCTTGACAATCACCACACTAAGACTCACAACCAATATCATTGTCACACCTACAATATATATGGTAGACATTTATTGCTCCGTTGTTTTGATTATGAGTGTGAAGAGGAGTTGTAGTACTAGGTTGTTGCACTTTTTCTCTTGTTGTATTTCTATGTTTGGGCTATGTACCAGTGGGGCTAGTTATTGGCCTAGTCGTCCAGTGCACTATCAAACTTCACGCAAGTGTGTAGTTGCATTTCAATGCCTATTGCTGTTTTCCGAGGGCATATTGTCCTACCTTTGTATTATGCTCCGATGTGTTATGTGAATCGATTGGGAGGGGCATCTACTGCTCTTCCTAGAAGAGGTCCGGGTCTCTGTTCTACAATTTGGCACTACTGGTGGGACCCTTGTATGTTTTGTGTGAGGCACATGTGTGAAGTAAAAATTCATCTTCTTTGCTACCCTTTTTTATATTTTGAGTCGTGCTAGGCTTCAACCCTACATTGGCTGAGAGGGTAGATGACCCATACCCGTGCAGCTAGGGAGTCTCTTCGCCTACACAAGAGACCCATAAAGAATTACGATCTCATAATTCTTCTCGACGACCAATCACCCCTATATCCTTAACTCTTCCAATTGATTTTTCTTAAGATTTAACGTTGACACCTCCGTGCAAATTTGCTATCAAAATGAAACATCAAATGTCCTACTTTCAAGGGTCTAGTGCACGAGGACTCCGATGATCATGTAAGGAGATTCATCTCCTTATGTTAAGGAAGAGGATTGCAAAACCATGAGGATGCCATGCTAGTCTTGTTTCCATCTACTCTTGACGAACTTGCATACAAGCAGTATAGTCAACATGTGGATCGACACTTAACCACTTGGGAAGCTTTGAAGACCGCTTTCTGCCACACATTTCGTCCTAGGAACTCCTCAAAATGAGCTTTGGACCAACTCGAAAATCTAAGGTTCCAACCAAGTGAATCATTTCATGAACTCTATACGTGTGCTAAAGCTGTTATTGCTCACTTGCCACATGATCCACGTGACTTCTTGGTAAAGAAATTAATTGAGATGGCCCTCCCAAGGTCTTCTCAACAAAAGCTACGAGAGTCTCTACGGTTAGACACTATGTTGGAGGACTTGGTGGCAGCCTCCTCACGCATAGAAGAGGCAAGAATACACTTTGAAGGCAGTAGTCAACCTAATTATACCACCTTCCTTGACCTGATTGAGCATCGCTGGAGGGAATTGGAAGCACTTAAAATGCAACAGAGCCAACATGAAGTGAAGGTTACTCGCCATCCACACGATACAATGACGACTTACTAATGCAACTTCGATGGGAACGGAAGGAATTACGGACTACTTAGGGCATTTGTAGGTAGGTGTGGTGTATGATATGCAATAACAGTGGTCATTCCAACTTGGATTGCCCAAATCGAATGAAATCGAATGAGTCTCCAATTTTGTGGCAAAAATGTTCACGAGACTCGCGATTACTACTACCTCAAGGCCACTCAAACAAAGAGGTGATTACAGGTCCCATACACTTTTATGCTAGCACATCAATTTTACACAACAGGGATGAGCCCCTCAAACAAACACCTCCAAGAAGGTGCCAAGAGACCCACCAATGTGCCGAAGCAAGGGGAGATACCCACATCGAAGGCCCGAGAAACAAGCCATCATAGGAAACCCGCGCGCTTCGCTGAAAATGAAAGCTGAGGATGAGGCCGCCGAAGGATCAAAGCCATGTCTCCAGAGGAAGACATAGGCATGGCCAGCGCGAACCACAATCGGCAATATTGCCTCATCCAGGTGGCCGCCTCCGGTGAGCCAAGCTCCGCCTGGTGAAAGCTGCGACCCAGAGGCCAGATACCAACAAGCTTGCCAACCTCAGCAAGCAGGCTTCCTGAAGAAGGTCCCTAAGTTCGCCATATCAGAGGCACAGTCTTATGATTTTGCAGACCATTGATGATGCTTGAAGTTGTTCAACTTCAGCTGCCAAGCTCTCTCTATTCTCATCAAGAAGGGAGAGTCGGATGGGCAAAGGAGTGGAGTCAAGCGAGGGGGCTTCACAAAGTTCCCTCTAAGGGGTGGGTTCCATGTTCATCCGTGTCCAGTGCACACAAGGAAGGAGGGAGAGGGGGTAGGCCAAGAAGATGGGCCGAAAAAAAAAGGGGGGGGGGGGGGGGGCGTAAAGGGAGGCGGGAGAGAGGGAGGGGGGAGGGGAGGGCAGCAAGGGGAAAGGAAGGGGGCAGGGGGCACTTCAAAAGGAAAATTTGGGGGGGGGGGGGGGGGGGGGGGGGGAGGAATGGGTAGGGTTGGGGGGGAGGGGGGCGTAAAGGGAGGCGGGAGAGAGGGAGGGGGGAGGGGAGGGCAGCGAGGGGAAAGGAAGGGGGCAGGGGGCACTTCAAAAGGAAAAGGGGGGGGGGGGCTGCAAGGAGGAGGGAAAGGGGGGCGATGGTGCTGCAGAGAGAGGGGTTGAGGAGGTGCTGGAGCCGCACATGCAGCGAGATTTTTCAGAATAAGCTTGGCTCTGAAGGCTCTCCTCTATCAAGGAGACAAATTATTCATCTGTCTTTGAAAAAAGCATTATAAAGATTGAACATAGAAAGTGAGTCTCTGGCCATGTTCCTAAAAGAGGGCAGGAAATACACCAAAAACAAAGGGTTTCTTGGATATGTGTGTGCTCTTTGCCTGACTTTGAAATTTTACTGAGCATCTGATAGTGTTATAGAGATTTAATGTAGAAAGATGGATCCTCTGGCCGTGTTCCTGAAGGAGGCAAGAAATGCACTATGTACATCACTTGCTCAAATGTATCTGTATGTTTTCCTTGAGCTATAGAAAAACATGTATCATCTGATATCTTACTCATCCAAAAAATCACCTTGTGAAAAAGTCATTCCTTGGGAGTCACGGGAGGTTACTTGTTCAAATGATAAAGAGATACAATGAGAGTTCTTAGGAGGACCCCTTGATTGTAATTTGTATTGTTCTAGATGTAAATCGTTGTCGCAATTAACTCACTATTGCATTTAAAAAAAGCACTTTAAAGATGATTAAGAGAAGCCAAGTCACCTGTGCGGATCCAAGTATGTCCCCCCGGTCCAAATCTTCTGGAACTGAAGCTGCCTGTGATATTTAATGAGGTTATATCTTACATAACTCATTTCGAATTCTACATTTCACAGACTAAGGAGCCGTTAGATGCACTCACATGAAGGTAGCCTGCTAGATTTGACTGCCATGTAAGTCCATCAATCTCTGTAGTCCACCAGTCCTAATGATCACATTGTTTTCATTTAAGAATAACTCTTAAACAAGATAGCTGGATTACCTACTAGGATTCTCTCATCTTTGTATTGTTCAGGTCCACTTTCTAACCTAATGGTTGAAAATTCTGAGGTTCCTTTACTTCCCCAACCTTTGACTTGCTTTAATGCCTCACCATATTCATATAAATCATATCCACCTGGTGGTGCTGTAGGACCAATTTACTGGTTTGCTTGAGCTTCATCAGACCTTGGTATTGAAGGATAAACCAAGTAAAGCAACCTTATACATACCTTCATATGAAGTTTGCAGAGCACCTTCCCCATGGTGAGCACCATCTTTATTGATAGGTGTGTAATTATAAGAACTTTGATGCCCATGGTTTACAACAGATGTGGCACGTTCTGCAAGGCTGCTCCTCATGTATATGGCATTCTGGGCTGCCTCTCCTTCTCTCAAGCGGTATCCATCTGTATCCTCGCTTGATTCAGGCTCATCACGTTCTGGTGAGCATGCAGGTCCACCGTTCCAATCTGTAGTACTAGGAGTTGAAGAACGAGGGGAGACAAGGGGAGAAGTTTGAGGAGAGGTGCCTGCAACCCTGTGAGGATTTCCAAAACTTGAACCTCCATCAATTGAATAGCTATTTGGAGAATGAAAGCCACTTTTACTGCCCTATTGCACAGATAAATATCAAAAGTACAACATTAAACAAGGAATGATATTACTGTGCCTTTAAAGCATGGAAAAGTACGTAAGGACACATATGCATGAACTCACATTTACACTTCAGAAGGTATATTCTAGAGGTGATAATGCATAACAAAAGAGAACAATTAATACCTCCTTGACTTCTCGATAGTGAACCAATACTATATGCTCATTAGCACTGAAATGGAAAAAACAGTAAAATGAATTAAAAGAAACCCTTGAATTTGATTACAATCTTTCATAGGCATCAATGCATACTCAAGCATCCAATAGCTTCGCCGCTGGAAGTTCTCATTGTCTTCTCCATGGGCATAATAGCAGTGTAATACCTCAACACTCCCTGCCTAAACCCAGCATAAAGGTAACTGATTAGACTATCATGTAGAGCTGAGAAGGTATGAATATAAACAGGAAACTAAGTACAAATATCCAAATCCCTTGTTACATTCTGTAAAGTGAAAGTAATTGACAGATCTTGCCTTCCCTACTGACCTTCAACCTTTCATGAGCCTCTCTTACAGTCTTTCTATCCTTCTTCTTTCGCCAGTTGTGGCCATCTCTCCGAAAATACCTTAGAGCCTTACGATCAAAAAGAAACAATGCCCCACCTAGAAATACATGACAATAAAAGAAGTTATAATAAATTACATGAGAATCGCTTTTCCCATCTCTTCTCTTTCTGAACCTCTTTTAAAGTCTTTTTACACTCAGTATCAAAGATTTCACCTACGCAATATTTTACTAATAATTACACAGACCAGGCTCATCATGGAATTCTTTAGGCCAGCCATCAGTGAGCTAATAGCCTACCAGGTAGGCAGCTACCACAGCAGGCTTTCCACATTAAAGGAATACTACCTTATTGTGCAACTGAGCTA
>CM035429.1:28153443-28165943 GCA_020310875.1 Ceratopteris richardii
CTAAACCATGCTTGGATTCAAACTTCTGTCTTTAAATCCAAAGTTCATAATTTGATTCAGCAGACTCTCTCCCTCGAATTTCCTGCATGTATGAAATGGGAAAGTCTCGTGGTGGGTATGCAAGAGGTGATTAGAGAATGTGGGAAGTATTTCACTGTGACTCTTGCTAAAGCCAAAATTGAAGCGGAGTGGGTGGTTTTTTGCATGACTGAAAAGGTTGATTCTGGACTCATTCTTTCAGAAGCTGAATATATGCAGTTATGTGAGGCTTACAGGTGCCTACAAGTTATTGAAAATAATGCTATTGAATCCTCAAAAGTCCGAGCTAGATGTACTAAAGTAAATGATCTTCATGCAAGTTCTAAATGCTTTTTTGACTTCCTTCGGGCCAAGCGTCGTAAGGATACAATTACTATGATTGAAGTGGACGGTTTAACTTTTCGAGATGGAAAGTCCATTGCCACTGCTTGTACACGGCACTTCCAGGATTTGTTTGCTGCTTCCTTCAAAAGTGACGATGCATGGTTCTCGTATCTTCAAGATGCTCTTGCTTTTACTCCTCAGATCCTAGATACCGGCATGGCTGCAGCTTGTGAAAAAGGAATAACTGAGGAAGAAGTTTTTATAGCCCTTCAATCTCTTAAAAATGGAAAAGCGCCAGGATTGGATGGTATTACAAAGGAGTTTGTGCTAGCTTTTTGGTCTTCTCTTAAAACGTTGGTTGTGGATGTTTGCAATGAAATATGGAGGGATCAAAAGATGCCTTACTCCTTCAAGCTCGGTAAGATTAAGCTTATTCCCAAGGTGGAGGTGCCGAAACGGTTGGGTGATTGGAGGCCGATCACTATGATGAGCATTATTTATAAAATCTTTGCTAAGATTTTTGCCCTGAGGCTTAAGCCCATTATTCATAAGGTGGTGCATCCTTTGCAGACTGGCTTCATCAATGGTAGATCAATTTATGATAACATTTTCTTTACTCAGATCTTAATGGAATATGCTGTGTCATCTAATCAACAAATAGTGGGTATGCAAATTGATTTTGAGAAAGCGTTTGATCGCGTTCGATGGGATTTCATTGCAGTTGTGCTTAGAAAACTTGGCTTTGGAGTTAAATTTAGCAGGTTGATTTATATCTTAGCGCAAGACAATGCGTCTCATGTGGAGATAAATGGAAGGCTCTCTGACTCTTTTCCTATTGAAAGATCTGTGCGCCAGGGATGCCCTCTGAGTCCACTTTTTTATGCGTTGGCTTCATCACCAATGTTCTATTTGCTGGAGGCTAAAATGAATTCGCACTCTATTCATGGCATTTCAGTTTTTGGAACTCAACAAATCGCCGTGGGTTTCGCAGATGATACGTTTATCTTTGCTAAAGCAGAGGAGGAAAATGTTCAGAATATTATTGCGGCATTAAAGCCTTTTTCTAATGCGTCGGGATTATGTATCAATATGAAAAAATCAGCACTTATTGATATTTCTGCACGGTACTTTCATTCCTTCATTTGGGAAGGGCCTAAAATTGAAAAGGGCACCATATTTCGTTATCTTGGCTACCCTTTTGGTTCAAATGTGTCTACCAAAGACAAAATTCAATGGGTTTTAAACAGAGTTAGAAGTAAATTGAGTTTATGGCACGCGATGCAATGGCCAATGCATATTAGGATCAGAATTGTTCAAGTTTTTATGCAGCCGTATGTTATGTATTATCTATTGCTACTTGATTGGAAGAAGTTTCATCTTCATGTTTTCGAAGGCTTGGTAAAGAATTTTTTGTGGAATAAAAGGCATAATAGGGCATTGGTGCTCTCCGCATGGGAGTTTATTTGCCAGCCCAAGCTAAGAGGTGGTCTTGGAATTCTGCATTTACATACGCATTTGCAAGCCAGGCAGGTAGCCTTTATTATGCGTATTTCAATCTTTCAAAGACCATTATGGGCTGAGGTCTTCTGGAAGCTCATAGAAAATGCAGAGCTTCGGTATAAGGGATGTTGGAATTTAGACCCTTGGAATAAGTTTTTCTCCCATGCTCCGTTACATACTCCATTCCTTACCCTTAATTTCTTAATGAGAAGTTTTAAAAAGGCTGCAGTGTGCCTGACATGGAATGGGAGGCAGCGGTATGTGGGAAACTCGTTTGCCTCTTTATCTCCATACTGGTCTTTCCTTTCGAACCCGCCGCTTGCTTTCTCTTTGGGTGCATCGGCCAGATATTTCAACAATAAAGGCATTGATTCCATTGCAAAGTGTTATGATTCCAAGTGGGAAATCAAATCTTTTCCTTCCATCAAGAAAACTTTTGCAGTAGGATCTACTTATCGGTCCAAATGGATTGAGCTAGTGCTTTTTCTACAGCAGTTTCGGGTAGCCCTTTCCATCGATGCATCGGATCCTTGGAGAGATTGGTTATTTGCAAGGCATACTAAATGGTGGGATGGGAATGCAAGTACTTTTTATGCTTCCCTTCTTCCTCCTCAGACTATTGCTGGGCAATGTAACGCGAGATGGGGTTTTAAAAAACTACCCTCTTGGTGGCATACAAGATTTCATGTATTATAGGATTCTCCCTGTTCTTTTAAGATGCGGGTTTTCACGTGGAGAATCTTTACAGGCCATTTCACCTTAGGAGCATTTCTATCTAAACATGGCATGCAAGGTGTTTGTTGCCCACACTGTGCTTCTTATGCAGAGAATATGCGTCATGCATTCTGGACATGCACGAAGATTCAAAGATGGTGGACTAATCTTTTCCTATTTCCTATATGGGAAGTGAAGCCCACTAAGTTCAGCTCTACCTTCTTGCTTTTTGTATCGAGGGATGGTGTTTTGGACTGGATCAGAATGTCTTGTGTCTACTTGCTGTTATGTGATATTTGGATGCTTAGAAATGGAAAGGTTTTTCGCAATAAAAATTCAGCCCCTTCTTTTACTTGGAATTTTTGTAAAGCCAAGATTGACTTCAGATTGATGTCATGCCCTCCCATGACAGACAGGCGTTTATATCAGCTCTGGATGCATTTTGACTTGTAGCTTTCATATGTAGCATTTGATGTGGACGTTTAGGTTGTGTTACTTAGTGGGTTGCTTTGTAGGTTACTTTGTGGAATAGGGAGATTGTTCTCCCTCCTCACATCTTTGTACATTATTCTTTTTATCAATGAAATAAAGTGAGTATTCCCACAAAAAGAAAAAAAAAAAAAAAATATATATATATATATATATATATATATATATATATATATATATATATATATATATATATATATATATATATATATATATATATATATATATATATATATATATATATATATGTGTATATGTATATGTATATGTATATGTATATGTATATATATAGATACATACATACATACATACATACATACATACATACATACATACATACACATATATATATATATATATATATATATATATATATATATATATATATATATATATATATATATATATATATATATATATATATATATATATATATATATATATATATATATATGATGGCGTCGTTCGTGCTGCTCGTCCGTTTTGGTCTGTACTCGTCTGTCTTGGTCTGTACATAAGTGTGGTAGGGTTCGCATCAGTTTTCTGTTGAAGCGCAGTTAGGTCAGGTCAGATTCTAGGGTTTTCGGCAGATTAGGGTTCGCGACTCCTTTTCAGCAGACATAAGACCTGCGCTGACAGATTCGAAGTTTTAATAATGGTAGAGGTCCACGTTAACATCATCAGAAGGCGCACATGTTTTAATAATGGCATAGTTTTAACATCATCAGAACTTCAGAAGGCGCACAAAATCTTTCCCTAGTGGGATTCCTCTCAGTTTTGCCACCCCCTTCGATGCATCATCACTCTGACATGATCAATGAATGATGTATGGAACAATCAATACATGCAGGGCCACGGCATATCAACGTGTTTTTTATCAACATTGCCTTTGTAAAAGTATAGGGTCACATTTTCATTCAAATACAATGAATCTTCGACATGGTCACATCATACATAGCGTGCGTTAAGGAATAGTATTCACTTCACCTCATTTTCATAGCATTACTTCTACAAAGATCGCTTAGTTCTTGTCAACCTTTTGGATTCCACAACCTTAATTTTGGTTCATTAATCTCCAAGTTTCATGCCAATTGACCAACACAAAAAGCAAAATCCTAAGGAATCTATCTTGTATTTTTCAAGGGTACCCATCCTTGGTTTACTTGTATTGTCATTCGATCCACTTTGGCAATAAGTGCCGGCCTTATAACAACATAAATATAAGAAGAATCTTTTGTATGTGTGCGCGTTTGTGGGTTGAAGGCGAATCTAAGCCCACCCACAATCTCTCTCAAAGTTTCCAAGCCTACTCTAAGGCTAGTATGGTGTGCCTTGGGCGGCTACTCTAGGGCCCCACCCCCCCAACCCCCCATCTCCAGGGCATCTCCTTCAATTGTTGTGCGAGAGTAGGGCTACTCTAAGCCCCCCCTCCCTCCCCAAGAATTTGAAGTGTGGTGTCCAGTTGTTCATTTCAAGCTTTGCAATTATTTCGAATCAGTATTTTGACAAATACCTTTGATAGTGTTTCTAAACACTTTATCCTCAACGCTTTGTAATGACCAAAAGTGAAGGTAGCTCATTATCTATGGCTAACTTCTTACCCTCTTTCAACCCTATTTTTATGCCTAAGGATGAACGCCTCAATGGACAAAATTACAATCTATGGAAAGATGTCATGAGCGCATATCTCCACACGAATCTCCTTCATGAGGTCGTAGATGGGTCAAACCCCGAACCCAATAGGCATACCAACTTAGACAATTGGCATGTGTGGAATGTCAAGGACAAACGAGCTTTAGGTCAGCTGTTACTTGCCTGTGACGAACTGACGAAAGGACATATCACGGCCTGTAAGACATCTCAAGATGCTTGGGATACGTTAGCCACTTTGTATGAAGACAAAACCCCTTCAAAAATATATGCATTAGAGGCCGAGTTTCATAATTTGACAATTAGGCCACACGACACAATTACCAAGGTCATAGCCTAATTTGAGGATTACCAACATAAATTAGCACTATGTGATAGGCAGGTCTCTAGTGAAGACATGGGCATTCGGCTTCTCAACAAGTTACCTAAGTCGTACGAAACATTTGTCACAACTTTGTATAATCGCGGCCAAGTCTTATCTTGGGAAGAGGTTCGTCGACTATTGCTCCTTCATGACTCGCGAGCCAAATCGACTGCCTCACAAGAGTCAGTCTCACAAGAGTCAGCCATGAAGGCCAAAGGCCCCTTCAATAAGGGCAAAACCACAAGTCATCAGGCTAGCAATGGATCTAAGCAAGGATCGCATAACTCATCTAAAAAGTTCACCTGTAATTTTTGTGGAAAATCAGGACACTTAGAAAAGTTTTCCTACAAAAAGAAACAATCATCGAAGTCCTCTACGTCTAGGCAAGCATCCAGATTCCAAAGGCTCCCAACATAGATCCCACTGCTCGAGTGAGGAACTCTTCATCTCCACAGAAGCCAAAGCACTAGTTACTTCTAGCTCCCCGCATGAGTGGATCTTTGATAGCGGAGCTACCTCCCATATGTGCAAAGACAAGGACTCCTTTCAGGAACTCGAAGAGCATAAGGGAGAAGTCTATCTCGGCAACAACAAAAGTTACCCATCGAAGGAAAAGAGAAAGTTCAAATTTCCAACCATCAGGGGGAATGCAAGTCTTTATCCAATGTTCTTTTTGTTCCAAATTTATGCATGAATCTACTTTCCGTCAAGGCCATTACAGACCAAGATAAACAAGTATGGTTTGATAACACCTCAGTTAAGGTAGTTGATCCCCATACAAAGAATGTCATTGCTCAAGGTATTGAGGAAAAGGGCCTCTACAAGCTATCATGCTTTGTATCCAAAGACTCAAACTCAAGTTTGTGGCACCAAAGATTCGGCCACACTTCATACTTATCAAAAATCTCTTCCTCCCAACTTGTGAAGGGATTGCCAAAGATAGGGCAACTTACTGATGTCTGCCAAGCTTGCACCCAAGGCAAGCAACACAGGGCCCCAGTTCCCAAGGAAGCTTCAACACGAGCAAGGAACCTACTTGCCCTTATCCACATGGACTTATGTGGACCTATGAATACCCCATCGCTGAGTGGATCCCTCTACTTTTATCTTCTAGTAGATGACCACTCTCGCTTTATTTGGGTGTACTTTTTGAAGTCAAAGTCAGACACATTCTCTAAGTTTCAAACTTGGATCAAGGAAGTTGAGAATGAACCTTCAACTAAAGTCAAAACCATCAGATCAGATGGAGGTGGCGAGTTTATCAATCATGACTTTGATAACTTTCTCACCCAGAAAGGGATCAAAAGACAAGTCACTCAGCCTCATACTCCATCACAGAATGGAGTTGCTGAAAGGAAGATATGCAGTGTGATGGAAATGGCACGAACAATGCTTCATCACAAGGATCTACCCTACAAGTTTTCGGCAAAAGCTGTGCATACTGCCGTTCACATTCTTAATCGAGGATTTACAAGTGCATTACACAACAAAACACCCTTCGAAGCATACTATAGAAGAAAACCAAATGTGAACTACTTTCAAGTCTTTGGTAGTGAAGCTTTTGTCCATGTACCAAAAGAAGATAGAAACAAGTTACAATCAAAGTCCAAGAAACACATATTCATAGCCTACAGTGACCAATCAAAGGCATACCGTCTATATGATATGGAAAACCACTCCATCACCATTTCGAAGGATGTAGTCTTCAATGAAGCTTCATCATACTCAAGAAAAGATTCAATCCACCTATCTACACTTCAGAGGGGGACTCAATATTTCCAACTTCCAACTCAGAAGCAAGTACTTCACAACAACCACGCCGATCTCAAAGCCTTCTTGATAAGCGCCAACGTGAACAAAGTCATTATGTTAATTATGCTCTAATGCACCAAATTCAGCAAATCCCAGAGCCATCCAACTACAAAGAAGCTAAAGGCAAACCAAAGTGGGAAGCGGCTATGCAAGAGGAACTGGATGCAATAGCAAAGAACAAAACTTGAACATTAGTTCCCAAACCAACTAACCATCAAGTCATAGGAGTCAAGTGGATATATAAAGTCAAATACAAGTCTGATGGCACTCTAGATAAATATAAGGCAAGATTAGTTGCTAAGGGATACAAGCAACAACATGGCATTGACTATGAAGAAACCTTTGCTCCTACTACAAGATTCACAACCATAAGAGTCATCTTAGCACTAAGTGCTCACTTTAAGTGGCCCATTTACCAGCTGGACGTCAAAAGTGCATTCCTAAATGGAGATCTTCAAGAAGAAGTCTATGTTGAACAGCCTGAAGGCTTCAAGATCGAAGGCAAAGAAGATCAAGTCTACAAGCTTCACAAGGCACTTTACGGACTCAAGCAAGCTCCCGGGGCTTGGTATGAAAAGATTCAAAAGTTCTTTGAAGACAAGGGATTTCACAGAAGCAATGCTGATGCTAATCTCTATATCTATCAAAAGGAGTCTTTAGTAGCCATCATCATTCTCTATGTAGATGACTTGATCCTGACAGGCTCATACGAAGAACGCATTCAGTTTATCATCACACAGCTTCACCTTGAGTACTACTCTATGACAGCTCTTGGATTGCTTCACTACTTCTTAGGTATGGAAGTTTGGCAAACAAAAGAAGGTATATTCCTATCACAGAAGAAGTACTGCTCTGATCTACTTTCCAGATATAACATGAACCAATGTCGCTCAGTTTCTACACCACTTGACCCAAACATCAAGCTTACACCGGAGGATTCATCATCACTTGTGGATGTGCATACCTATCGACAACTTGTTGGCTCATTACTCTATCTTGCCACCACTAGACCAAATATTGCTTATGCCGTCGGTATACTCAGTCAGTTTGCACATCAGCCTCGTCAGACTCATTGGGATGCTGCTCAGGGACTCCTTCGTTACCTTGCCCTCACCCGACATCATGGTCTTTGGTACAGAGGGGGCAACGACCTCGCCGGATATTCCGATTCAGAGGCTGGTGATCCTGATTCTCGACGGTCTACTTCTGGGTATATATTTGTGCTTGGCTCAGGACCTATCTCTTGGGCAAGTAAGAAACAACCTACAATCGCTCTATCATCTACCGAGGCCAAGTACCGAGCATCCAGCTTTGCAGCATGTGAGGGCATCTGGCTGCGACGTTTATTATCTGACATTGGTGGTTTGCACGATACTCTGACATGTCTTCGCACGGACAGCCAGTCAGCCTTGGCCATCGCCAAGAATCCAGTGTTCCACGCTCGGATGAAGCACATCGAGATCCAGTACCACTTCATCCGAGAGAAGCTCATATCTCATGAGATTATTCTAAAGCCATGTACCTCTCAGGAGAACCTGGCGAACATGTTCACAAAGGCTCTACCTCCGGTTCCGCTTCAGCGCTTGGTGGACCTCTGTAGCATTCAGCCGCTCCAAAATGGAGCTGCAAAGGGGGTGTTGACGACATGATCTCTCCTACTTCATCTACATTTGTATCCGCATGAGTGCATCTCCATTTTGTATCCTGGAGGCACTCCGCTTCTAGTCTATTTCCATTTCATATTGTATTTCCTTTGTATTTGGGTACCTTGCCATGTGCTTCTACCAGTTGTGTTCATTCTCCTTTCAGGAGACTTATCCCACATATGATGTACTTTTGAGAGCCCCTCCCAAATCTATATAAGGAGGGCCTCTCCCCTCATTTGTACTTAGTTAGAAGCTTGAGGAGCCTACTCCATGCTCTTGGCAAGCTCATTTCTAATCCACATGAGTTTACCCATTTCATGGTCTACTCATTTTCTGTCTTACACACACTTTGTTTTGTGAGAGTACTTTACTTTTCATTTTGCTTCCGCGTGCGTACTCTCTACAATGCTATCAATTCCAATGTAGGCAAGGATGTGGTGGATAAAGTTTTCTACTCGAGGCATGGTTTGTTTGAGGTGATCTTCAATGCTAATGATGTCAAGTCCCAATTTCTGGCACAACAGCCAGTTTTCCTATGTGGTCTAATGGCGCATGTCTTTCCTTGGAAGCCGGTGAAGGCAATGAAGAAAGAACTCTTGTACAAATGTCCTGTTTGGGTGGAATTGGTGGATCTACCATCTTTTTTGTGGAATAGTATTGGGCATGTGGCCAAAGTATTGGGTAAATTGTTATGTACTCCGTCCATTTCAGCACCAAACAAGAAGAGGGTTTGTGTTCTCTAGAATACGTCCAGACCCTTTCCCAAAACTCTTGTTATCAATGATCCTAATGTTGGTAGAATTGTAATTTATCTAAAATGGGGAAATATGGCTGGCTCATGTTTTCATTGTGGCAATTTAGGGCACTATTCCAAAAATTGCCCTACTCTTAAGTCAGAAGGAGTTAATTTCATCCCCACTTGTCCTGGAAGCAAAATCTTGGTTCCTGAGGAGCAAGTTTTTGGAAAGCAAAGAAATCTTCCTGCGACTCCTAATGTACATGCTTCTAGGCTTGTGGAAGCTCAAGATGCTTCCAGTAAAGGAAAGGAAGTGGTGATGGAGAAGTAGATGCATCCTGCAGCTCCTATCACCCCAATGAAGCTCAATGTTTACAAGAGAAGAGAGGGAGAGGGTGCTAGTAAAGATGACTCTAGGAAGAGAGGAGAAGATGCGGGTAAGAGACTTGCTGATGATGGGTTTACTCCGATTTCTTATAAAAAAGCTTTGCTTCGGGGTAAACGAAGTAAGTTCCAATCTGGATATTCAGCTTCTCCTACAGATGAAGCTAACTTGGTGCCGCATTCTGATGATCATATAGCAGAGTATTACGAGAATATGGACATTGTTTTGCAGGATTTAGCTCCAGCATTGGCTCAAATGGACTCCTCTCATGCTGATCCCCGGTCTCATGAAATTAACAACGTGAAATATTCAGGGGCTAGGGCAGTACGGGAAGTGGACAAGATAGTGGAGATCGATTATCAGGCATCAGCTTGATTTGGTGCAAGTTCAAGAACATAAAAAGCATGATCATGCTAGAATGCGTATGATACAAGAGATTTCACTTGTGCTATAATGGGATCAAGAATAAATATTCTGAATGTCTTTTCATTGTTAGGAAAGATATTCCCTTTCAGGTATTGTTTGACGACTCGCAAGGTAGATTCCTTATTCTTCATCTTACGTTGCAGGATATATCATATATTTGTATTAATGTGTATGCTCCTAACTCTCCAATGGAAAGGGTCACAACTTGGGAGAATTTTCTATGCGCTATTCATTCTTGTGCAGAGCTTCAAGTATGGACAGATGCTCGTATTCTTTTGTGTGGTGATTTTAATATGGTAGATGCGGACATGGACTGCACGACTCCTGCTTCACTTATTTCTTCACAGGAGAACTCTATTTGGAGAGAAGTCTTGGATTTTTCGAATTGCAAAGATCTACAAGGCTATATTGGTGGTCACACAATTCGTTACACGTTTCATTCTAGATCGCATAGGAAAGCTTTGAGCAGATAAGATAGATGTTATTACTCTCATACTTCTTTATTGAATGTTGTGTCCACAATGTGGGTTGATGCTGCGATTTTGCTTTCTGATCACAACCCACTTTTGGTGTCCCTTTGTGTAGTAGAATGGAACTCTTGCATACCAGATAAGTTTCATAGAATTCCTTTGAGGGTGAATCTTGCTTGGTTACAAACTTCTATGTTTAAAGCTAGTGTTGAGAAATTGGTTCTTAGAGTACTATCATAAAAGGCTTCGCCATGTATGAAATGGGAATTTCTAGTAACGGGCATGCAAGATGTGATTAGAGATTGTGGTAAATATTTCGCTAACACATTAAGGGCGGCGAAAGGAGAAGCTGAACATCTCATTCTCTTAATGACTGAGAAGGTGGATTCTGGACAATTGCTCTCGGAGAGGGATCATGCTCAGTTGTGTGATGCGTACAGATGCTTGCACTTAATAGAGAACAATGCTATTCAGTCTTCTAAAGTTCGAGCCATGACCTTCATGCTAATTCAAAATGCTTTTTTGACTTTCTGCGTGCTAAACGTGCAAACAGTGCCATCTCTTCGCTTGAGTTTAATGGCCAAATTCTGTAGGATGGGAATTCTATAGCTCATGCATGCACAGAGCACTTTGACAAGTTGTTTGTTGCCTCATTTTCAGCTTCTGATGCTTGGTTCACCGCAATTCAGGAATCTCTTGCCTATACGCCACAAATCATTGATTCGCGAACCGCTGATAATTGTGAAAAGTCAACAACTGAAGAAGAAGTTCTCATGGCTCTTCAGTCTCTTAAGAATGGAAACGCACCAGGGTTGGATGGTCTCACTAAGGAGTTTGTCATGGCCTTCTGGTCTTCTCTTAAAACTTTAATCTTGGAAGCATGTAATGAGATATGGAGTAGTCAAAAGATGCCTTTTTCGTTTAAGCAGGGTAAAATTAAGCTTATTCCCAAGGTGGAGATACCCAGAAAGATTGGGGATTGGAGACCCATTACAATGATGAATATTATCTATAAACTTTTTGCTAAAATTTTTGCTATGAGGCTCAAACCGATCATTCATACTGTCGTTCGTCCCACTAATATTCTTTTTACTCAAATGATGATGGAGCATGTTGTTTCCTCGAATCAAGAAGTGGTTGGTATGCATATTGACTTTGAGAAAGCTTTCGATCGTATACACTGGGATTTCATTGCGGTGGTGCTTAGGAAGCTGGGTTTCGGCCTTAAGTTTTGTCGTTTGATTTACATCTTGGGGCAAGACAGTGTATCGCATGTGGAGATCAATGGAAGGCTTTCTGCGCCCTTCGTTATTGAGCAATCTGTGCGTCAGGGATGTCCTTTGAGTCCTCTTTTTTATGCATTAGCTTCCACACCAATGTTTTATTTGTTGGAGGCTAAATTAAACTCGAATCTTATTCATGGCATTTCAATGTTTGGGAATTGTCATGTTGCAGTTGGGTTCGCAGATGACACTTTCATTTTTGCAAAAGCAGAGGCAGAGAATGTTCAGAATATTCTTGCTTGTTTGGAACCCTTTTTCAAAGGTTTCTTCTCTTTGCATTAATATCCTAAAGTTGATACAGGTACTGTTTTTCGGCATCTTGGGTATCCATTGGGTATAAATGTTCCCATCAAGGATAAAATATGTTGGGTACTGTGTAAAGTCAGAGCTAAAATGAAGTTTTGGCAAGCTTCGCAATGGCCTTTACATATCAGAATAAGAATAGTCCAAGCTTTTATGCAACCTTATCTCATGTATTACTTGCTATTGTTGGATTGCAAAAAATGTCATCTTCAAGGTTTTGATCGTTTGATAAAAGATTTCTTGTGGAATAAAACGCATAATCGTGCATTGGTGCTCTCAGCCTGGAGGTATGTTTGTCAGCCCAAGCCTAGGGGCGGCCTTGGAATCCTACATCTTCATGCACACATAATGGCACGACG
>CM035429.1:28175943-28245943 GCA_020310875.1 Ceratopteris richardii
TAACAATTTGGCTTTTCATCCTTTGGTTCATATGAGTCATGTCCCCGGTAAGGAGATGATGATTCAAAATAAAGAGAATCTTGCATCTAAAAGTATCTCAAATACTCAAGAAGTATCTAAAAGAAATCTTGATCTTTACAAGATATTCATGAATATATTTGCTTTGAGAATGCATCCTAGCATTCCTTCTTTAGTACACCTGGTGCAAACAGGTTTTGTGTATGAAAGATCTATCTTTGATAATATTTTTACTGTGCAAATGGCTATTGAGCACGCTATTCAATCATCACATGTAGCGCTTTCTAAATCAAAAGCTATCCCCAATCACAAGCTTCTGATCACTCAAGAATAGTAGAAGAGAGAAAAATGAAACTTGCACAAGATAAGAGAAAATCCCGATGTGGAAGAGTATACAAGGTAGAACCCAGAGAAAGAGAAGTTCTCGTATTATAGATTTGAATCAATCGATACAATAGCTTTGGAAAATAGCTTCCTGGTGAATCCTTGACCTCTCCACCACCCCGAGCTATCACAATCTCATCACACTCTCAATCACACTCTCACTTTCACTCTCACTCTCAATCACAAAGTAATTCTGTAATTTTCGACGTCCTCCTCCATGACGCTGTAGATGGTGAAGTAGTACATGCGGGTACAGGGAATGCAAAGTGCACTACTCCTGAAGATGATCCAAAACACAATGAAATCTCATATAATGCATACTACTTCATACAACCACTTCACGATACTGAAATTGAAAAGAAAGAAAGGAACATAGAAACAACAAGAACAACCAGCTAGAAGAACCTTCCTATTATAGACCGAGGATGGGTTACAAGGAGAGTGGTCAGTTACATAAGGGTAATGGGCAATTAATGCATTGGACAGTTTTAATTGTCAGCACTGCCTGTACTAGACTTTGCCTTATAATGCTGAGTGGTCTGGGTCCACTTTGCCGCCTTGTCAGTTCTACAAGCTATCGCCTTGCCACGGCTTGGCCCACTTGTCCCTTGGTGAATTTGGGCATCTTGGCTCCCTTTTCCAACAACTGAGCTCCTTGGAACCCAACTCCAACTCTTGAGCTCCTTGGCGCCAATTCTAGCACTTAGGCTCTTTGGCGCCCAAGACATCAGAAGCAAATAGGAGGCTCTATTTACACACTGATTTCTTCACCCCACAACATACACCAGCTCCCCCTCTAGCTGTCACATAGAGAGGGGTGACTCTTTGTAGGCTGAGACCTCCTGATCTAGGAGACAACCCCATGCTACAGGTTGTCAGGCCATGAGACTTCGCGACAACAAATTGCGGAGATTCAAGCCCGAGATCGCTGAGCCGTTAGAAGAGACAAGCCCATATGATGGCCGATCCTGCTTCAGCCCTAACTCCACCTCCACCTATGTACCACATACTACACCCACACATTAGCACAAGATGGAGCTAGTCAGTCACTCAGATGCATTCTCATATTTGTACTATCCTCTTGCATATAAGCTCTCGTAGAGATAGCGCACCATATACCTCCCCTCTCTCATGGAGTCTCCAAACACACATTATGGAGACTTGGATCAGCCTTGTATCAGTATCAGTCTTATCAACTTTTAATTTCAGCACGTTTGTCTTTCCTTCTCATCGAACCTCTTCCTTTCTTCACCATTTCCCCAATCTACTCTCCCTCTTATTCAAGATATCCATGGCATCCTCCTCTCATCAAACACTCTCCTCTCACTCTATAGCGTCTTACACTTCTTCGTCCAATCCAAATTACCAAAAATCCCGATTACCTACACCTAGTGCAGCATTGGGGAACCCCTGTACGAGCTCAGAGGACACCACAACACTAATTGCTTATGAGACTTTACCCAAGCTACCCGTATCACAGCTCTTTATCACTAAATAACTTCAGGAATGATGTTATCCGCTCTAGCACAAGCGCCATTCTCCATGGAAATCAATAGGGAGGAAATTGTCGAGTCCTTCAAACATTTCCTAGAATTTCAAGAAGGCAAGGTCACTAAAGCTATGTTGTCCACAGCTATGGCATGCACGCTAGAAAGATAGACAAAAAGATTTGACTTCATCTCCAAGAAGAACTCTCGGGAGTTGGTAACTCTATTGTGAAAATCTTCCATCCCCAGACTCAAAGGAGTTACACACATTCATGTACTACTTCATGTTCCAAGGCATGGATTCCAAATTCCCATTACAAAACCATTCTCTTTGAGATGCATTGTTTTTGCTTCATGCATCATTTACCTTACCCATACCACGGTCTATTATGGACACCTGTTCTAAACTAGAAAAAGAGGTTCAATGCTCAATGGCTACGTGGAGCATAAAGATTCTATGTATACATTCTTCATAGAGAGCATTGAAGAAACTTTCACAAAATGCTTTCTTATATGGAAAGTTGCATTCTTCATAGAATGCAACTTGCCATATACAAAAGCATTCCACACATCCATCTAATGCAAAATGGTCCTTTTGTTGTATCCAATGCAGCAAGTGCTCTAATAAGTAGCCATTTTAGCTACAAAGCTGAAAGTTTCCTCACAATCAATGTCGTATATGCATTTCCTTTTTCTACCAATGATCTTTATACCTACTTATGCTACCATCAACATTATGCTTTACCTTGTAAACTCACTTCAAGCCTACCGGTTTATTTGCTTGCGGTAATGGAACCAACTTCCATGTTTCATCTCCTTAAAGTGAAACCGTCACCTCATCCATAGCTTTCCCTCAAGATCCACTTCCAATTGCATCTGCAAAACAAGAAGGTTAAGCATCTTATGTTTCCTTGGTCATATAAACTCAATGATACTCATCTTGTGTTACCTTGGTCATATGTTGATCGCTACACTGAATTTCGCATCCTTACAAATCTTAGGCTACCATCAACATTATGCTTTACCTTGTAAACTCACCTGAAGCGTACGGATTTATTTTCTTGCGGCAATGGACCAACTTCCATCTTTCATCTGTTTAAAGCGCAACCATCTCCTCATTCATAGCTTTCTCTCAATGTCCATTTTTAATTGCATTTGCAAACCAAGGTTAAGCATCTTGTGTTTCCTTGATCATATAAACTCAATGATAAGCATCCTGTGTTACTTTGGTCATATTACCTTGGTCATATGTTAATCACTACACTAAATTTTGCATCCTTCCGTATCTTCTTGGTTGTGGGTCACTTTTTCTTGTTGTATGATCTACATGTGCCTTCTTTACCCCTCGAGTCTTCACATACGGCAATCCAGCTTCCTCTTCAAAACTCTTTTTTGAACCATTTGATTCTCTATCAATATCTTATGTTTTACTCCCAACCAAAAATCTTTTCTTTACCTTTCTTGGATGTAGTTGATGAATTTTCTAGATCGAAATTTCCACGCAATCTTCCATTCCACAGGTTTGAGTTGTAACTAATGCTCGATGACACATAGGGTCCACTCAGAACTTAAGATTCTACACTTGAGTTTTCTTCATTTCCTTTTTCATTCAAGTCAACATTAAGTCCTTTTGGATCAGTGTAAAAAGCTTGACATTTTATCAAACAACACATCTTTGGTTACCTTCACTAGGAGTCTGATTGAGTTGTAGCATTTATATCCCTTTTGCTCAAAGGAGTACCCAATGAAGATACATTTTTCAGTTTTTGGGTCAAGTTTTGCCCTCAACTCATTGGAACAGGTACATATGCAATGCAACCGAATACTTTCATGTATAATAGTTTTGACTTCTCACTTGTAAATCTCTCCTCAAGTGTTACTTCATGTATAGTGGAAGTTGGAGTTCTATTCATAATGTATACACCAATGTGCACAATTTCTACCCAATAATAATGAGGCATATTTTTCTCAGCCATGAAGGCTCTTCTTATGTTTGCAATACGTCTATTTTTGCATTCAGCAACACCACTCTGTTGTAGTGTGTACCTGCACGAAAATTGTCTTCGAATTCCCTGACTCTTTAGAAAATTACTAAATATTCTTTATATGCATTCACCTCCTCCGTCACTTCTTAATGTCTGAATATACTTTCTTGTGTTCTTTTCCACCATATCCTTGAAATTCTGAAAGTGAGTAAACACTCACTCTTCTCCCTCATGAAGTATACCCATACTTTTTGTGCATGGTCATCAATGAATGTGAGATAAAACTTGCAACCTCCCATGACAATTTTTGCAAACTACAAAACCGTTCTGCATGGCTTGGCATGTGATTTGAAGCGCCTGAATCAACATATCAAACATTACCATTCGATATTGAAACGTCGGTAGATGTTGTGTTCATCATATGTTGGACCATATAGAGCTTCTCCAAATCATCCATGGTTGTGGATGCATAGTTTATTTTTGCTTTCTGTTGTCTTAATTCTTCAACCTTCAATCACCTTCAAAGTGACCGGGTTTACCAGAATTCTAGCACCCTTACTATCATTATCCGAATCATTTTTTTGGTAATTTCTGTCACCTTTTTGGTTCTCGCTTTCTCGAAAGTGTCCTCTTTCTCCTTCATTAGTTTGTTATTGACCTTGGTCCTTGTTATTGTTTCCTTATCCACTTTCGAAGCCTCTTCCTTGACCTCTACCTCTACCATAGTAGAATACATGCTCATAATTAGCTTGGGAGTTTGAGTATTTACCAAGGTTCTTTTCTTCAATTATCATCAAGGATACAAGATTAAAAAAATGGAAATTTCTCGCTCATCTGGATAGTAGTTCTGAATTGAATTGCTTATATGCAACTCCTAAACCACGAAGGCATACCTCAACCTTATCATCATCATCATCTATAGACTACATTGATGCCAATAGATGCAACTGATTCATATATATACTTTTGATTTTCAAGGTGCATTGACTTACCAACATTCTCTTTTTCTCCATTGTATGGAGTTATTCTTGAGTTTCAATTTCTCTGCCTTTGTATTGGTCACATACAATGTGACCAAAATCTTCCAAGTCTCTTTTGGAGTTTTGGCATCCTGTATATGCCCATTCATTCTATCTTTGATGCTAACAGACAACCAATATATTACCTTTTGTGCCCCTTGATTCCACTCTTCATATGCTCTTAGCTGGTCTACAGTATGATTTCTCTCTCACAACTACGAGGGGTTTTCATTCTCTCTTTTGATGTACTTTCAATAGCCTTTTCCCATCGAGAAATCGTCATTCTAAATCTCAAAGCATCAAAGATTTTTCTCTTGTCCAACTTATCGCTCATAACTTTGCTCATTTTATCGGCATTTTCCACTTTTGAAGCAATTTACAATTTTATGAAAACAATAGAAGTAGTACATACATCTCTTCTTGAACACTCTCACATTGTTCGTACTTAGAAAAACACAGTTTACAAGTATCAACCACACACAAAATTCCTTGAAACTTTGGATCTGAACCATTATGAAGATGACAACAAAAAGCAATTTACAGGTTTGCAAACTGACCAATTTTTTCCATGAGCCCACCTTGCGGGCTCAAAAAGGAGGCAAACCGACTCCACACCAAACTTCTACATGCACATCAAATTTTGTAGCAATTTGAGATCATTTCTAAAGTGCACATTCTTCATCACTTTTCACTGACTATTCCCTGTCTACTGTCTTGATGAGCTCTCTACAACAACATTTGTTTTGATACCTAGCAAGAGAAAGGAGATAAGGTGGAGGGATAAGAAATTATCTAAAATCTTGTACAAAATCTCCAATACATGCAATATAAAAAATGTGGAGATATGTATGCATTTCACCACTCCACCGAAATTCCCCGTTCCCCTACCGTACTCTAGCCCAATAGTTTCCACTGCCTATCCTTGAGCAAGACATAAAAAACTATAAAAGAGTAGAGATTCATTTATGTATGATTTTCTTTTTGGGTCTTATCATCGTGAGATAGATTGATATTTTGAATTTCCCATGTTCTCCTTGTAATGCACTTTCAGAGCTTGGACAAAGGTTTCATCCTTGGCCTTCAAAGCCAAGGGTGCCCTTCTTTGATGATTGCTGTGACTATTGGCATCACCGCAAATGGTGCTAAGTGACTAGTCGAGAATCAATAATCTTTGTTATATATGTCTTATACTATAGTTTATGGTATATATAATCATATCGCATCTTATATATGTCAAAAGATCATATATATATATATATATATATATATATATATATATATATATATATATAGGAAAATAAATCACTTTATCGCAACTCTTTGCTTCAAACGTTGCTACATTGCTAATCTCTTGTTGTTGCCGTAGCAAAAGCGTTGCTTTCCACTATATTGTTTTGGCAATAACTTGAGATCGGATTGAAATGATTCAAATTGTTGTGTGTAGCTCACATAAGGATCTACAATTAGAAGGTGCACATCCAGATTCAGAGTTCTAGGTCATTGAAAGTGGAAAATACAACCAATTAGTATTACAGGTTAAGATGATCATAAGAGCAAGTGAGTATTCTACATATAATTAGTATTACAAGTTAAGATGATCATAAGAGCAAGTGAGCATTGTTGCATAGCTAAGAAAGAGTTATTCAAGCTTGAAAGAATTGAAACAACAAAATATAGAGAAGCAAATTTTCACCAAAGAAGCCATAAATGCTTTTAGAGGTTCATTTTTTTTATTTGGAACTTTTTTGAGAGAGATTTTTTGATACGTGAGCTCCTGTTTAGAGCTTAAAAGCAATGATTGTGTATGATCCATGACCATGTATGATCTATGCAGATGCTCCTCCATATGAGATTAAAACGAGTTACGTCAGGTGATTTGACATGTACAATGGCATTGTGGTTTAGTTCCAGATTAATGGCATCTTGAGTTTGCTCATTGTTCTCCCTCAGTGCATGTATAGTAGCATTATCGCCATCTTCACTTTATACCACGTGGTCTCTCAGATTGATATTTTGTTTATAAATGACTTGTGATAGAGATTGTTTGGATCTTGGTTGGTACTTGGATTTTTTTGTTTTCTTTATAGGTACATGATTCTGGCTAGAGCCTCAATTGCATACTCCATTTGTCACTTGGATTGGCTATCGTGTTAGCTTATGACCATTGATTTGATTGCTTGTTTGCTGGTACGATTCTTGGGACTTATGGATGGCGATTCCCGCATCTGGTTATTTGGTTCCAAAGTCCATTATTCCAAAATTTCGCCAACAATGGTCAAGTAGATCGTTGTTTACCTCCAGATTGCTTGGACTTGATCACGGATGATACTTGACAGGTTGCACCATATTGCAAGATTCATTGTTAAGTAGAAGATGTATTTCCATTGTATTACCATCAGTTTCTATGCATGTGTATTTGTCATTATCTATGCTTGGATCAATGAAAGGTGGTTACATGTTATTCACTATCTTTACTTCTGGTTATCTTGTCTTGATTGCTCAGTTTACAAAGGATACTCTGTCGGATTTTTTCTAGGATTCTTCACATTTTCTTATGGTCATTTTTGGAGATTTGGTGGGTAGGTTTATGCTCACAGTTTTAGATGCACGCTAGATGCATGACCACGTGATAGATTATTCACATGGTTGCTCTCTAGCGAGACATTTGTGATGTGAGCCATCCATATGTATATGCAAATGTGATCCTATTTGTTATAGAGCATTGATTTATGGTCGACTTCTATAGAGTCTCTTTGATTGCAAGCATCGTGTCTTCTCGAGTTGATTGCATTGACTTTCCGAGATGGATAGCTCATATCGGGGATACATTGTTTGATGCATGGTTACACATGTATGTGCATAGATATGCATAGAGGCATCATGACATGCTAGACCATGTATGAATGGGTATGGATGCATTGGCAAGCTCCACTATTCAATTGCATCGTATGGATTCTATATATTAGTCTATGATGTGCCACGAGACAAGTAGTGCATTATGGCAGAGACTACATGATGCTAGTCCGTTGACTCATGTGACAAATAGATCACATCGATGGCTTTAATGTTGACATTGTGGCCACGAGGGCAATGCTCGATGACATTGTTTTAGGTAGATGCCAGAGCGATGTCACATGCGTGGATGTGATGAAGGTGATGCAAGTCAGGGAGTGCTTTCAAGAGAGCCAATTGTAATCAATTCTGCCAATGACGGTGATGTCATATTTTCCGATGGTTCATCTCAAGATTCCTCTTGCTCATTGGATAGCATACATATGACTTAATTGCTTGATGTAGTGGCCAATTTTCATGTTAGACCATATCGTGAGTGGTTTTGTCGATTCTCAAGTGAGAGTCTCGGATGTGTGCACATGTCTTATGATTTGGCATATGACATAGAGAGAGTGGGAGATGTATACCTTATGCTTCCTAATGGAGCATCATTTACATTCACACATGTACGTTATGTGCCAACATTTTCTTTGAGTCTCCTTTTAGTCACCGACTTGAAGGAGAGGAGATGTGATGCATCGTTTAATGAGCATTATTTTCAATTGAAGTATGGCCATCTTAGACTTGTTGTAGGTGCCAAGATCGGCCGCATGTATCCTCGGCAGGTGCTCTATGTGAGAGAGAGTCTCATCTCAGTGAGAGTTAAGCCTTATGTGGAGTGTGAGACTCTTCATGTCTCACTTTTTCCACTTACAAATAAGTTCATTGACGTTCATGATGCACATGTATAGAAGGATTCACATGCTCGTGTAGAGAATGCTTGGATGCTCATGTAGAGCATAAAGTTTGGATTTTGATGATGGTCATGCAGAGCATGATTTGGTTGATCATGTGGATGATGATGTGGAGCATGTTTTGGATGATCAATTGAAGGTTGATTTAGAGAACGATGTGGATGCTCGAGTAGATAATTGTTATGACATTTGATTAGAGCTTGGTCATCATATGGACCTTGGTGTTTATGTTGTGTGCACTAAGCTCATGTGGAGCATGATGATGCACTTCTTGTAGTAGAGAAGTAGCTTTTATGATATGCAATGTATCCTAGAGGATGTAAGCTCTTTGGATGCATAACTAGAGGTTGATAGGATGCCTGATTTGGATGTTGATGATAAGCAATCTCTCTTGGATTTGCTCATGCCAGATTTTGGCATAGACATGTAAGAACATGTTGATCTTTATGATGGTTCTTTAATGCCTTATATATAGGCATGTTTGACATGGTTAGGTTTAGTCAAAACTCCAAAGCCCAATGTACAACTTATCATTCTCAAGACAAGGCATTATAGTTGTTATTGAAGCATTTGCACTTTGAGTTGTCTCAATGATTGACATGGTCATAGAGCGAATGGGAAAGGCTTGCAAGAACTTCATCAATCCTTGCATCAGTCAGATGTGAGCTCGACCTCTTGTGGATATGAGTATAGAGAAGTTTGAGATGCATGAATACATCTTGTTCGAGGCAGTTGGTGTGCGTTGATTGTATGGGTTGAGATGAAAACTCTTCACATACATTATTGTATAATCCTACATCATTCTTTGTATATGTTTCCACTTACATTCACATTGATCCTTAGGTGGGAGATTGTTAGGATCTAAGGGTCATGTAACCCTACCCCTATATTGTTATACATATATCCTTTATAGAGGAGTGTATCAGAATATCGTTATGTGGGTTTAGAAGCTCCCATGCAAATGTATGTGTCTCTTCTTCTCCTCTCTTTCGAGCCTCCCTCCATCGCCTCCTTGCTCTTCTTGTTCAGACCAAAAAGGCCTTCAGAGACAATAGGTTAGACCATGAAGATGCGATGAATGCTTGGTTTTGCATGTACAACCACATGTGGATTTTAGTTCTCATAATCACATCATAATATGAAATTCCCTTTACCACTCTTGATGATTAATTTCCTTTATTGTTTCAATGTGATGATCATAATGATAATAGAAATCATCATGATGATTCAAATGCATCTTCAAGGTTTACAAATCATGGAAGGACATAGTAGAAAAAGAAGTATTGGAAAATAAAGGCCCTAAATTATGAGATTCAAATTGGATAATGTTAATATGATTACTTCTTATTTGAAAAAGAAGGAAATTATCATATGAGAAAGAAAAGAAGTGAAGACACAAAGTCTCAAGAAAACTGAATTGAAACCATGAATCTGAAAAGCTTTTATCCATAAAGGCATGTTTTAAAACCATGATTAAATATGATTTCAGAGGACCACCCTCACAAGGAGTAATAGTCTTATAACATAAATTACTTACATTAATCTGAAATTATGTTCTTTTTATGGATTCTCTTTGAGTTATGAGTGGGAATCCTTCCTTTTGCATTGGTGCATTATATTTATAAAAAAAGTGTGTGATGTTTTGGAAAGGTTATATATATTGACCTTTGTGAGTATAGGAGCACGACAGTGTTTATAGACATTTTTGCATAAAGTATATGTATGCACTGAAGTAATTATCGTCATGAAGAAATGTTTATTACCTTCCAAGAGACTTGTACAAAGTTAGTTTATGAATATCAATGACGTATAAAAAAATAAAATCCTACTGAGGAAACTTCTTTAGTCAATTAAGGTGGATTTCAAAAAAACAAAGACTGATAATTATACCATGCTCACTTGTTGACTGGGAGCGCATATCTATGGTATAATATGGTATATGAAGGTTTTTTCATTTTAATTTAATATGTAGTAATTTTTTTGGTATGTGCAAAAAGGACATTAGAGTGTGAAGTTCTGGTACAACACTAGTGTTTACAAAGTAACTGGATACAGAAAAAATGCACAGAGACAATTCTGCCAAAAACTTTGCATTTCTACTAAGTCACACACTATTATCATGTCGGGAGAGGCACTTTTGTTTGTACCCAAAATCAAAAGTTCCATGGTCCAAGGAAAATTCATGTATGCGACTTGTTTTGCCAAAAGATGCCACATAAATTTCAAATTTCTAGAAAGGAAATGAACTTAGAAGCATCTTACACTTCTAAATAATGTCTAGACTATAATACTCCATCAAAACAACTATGCGATAGAAAATTCACTCCAGCAATTTAACCCACACAAAGAACTACAATATCCTCGTGCAAAGTCTCTTTTAATTCTTACTTTACAACCTTCAAAATTTGAATGTAAAAGATTCATCTGAAACTGAGAGTGAAAATCTGCCGTTCAATCATCAAACTTTCCTTCAACATGCACTCTGACAAACCAGTCAATTTATCATAATATCCAAGTAACCTGTTCAATAAATTTAATATGAAGAAAGCAACGCACATAAGCAATAGCTTCATATTTTAGAACGTTTTTAGTACACTAGCGCATACGAATGATTGTAAAAAAAGAATACATGCATTGCACACAGCGATGTATGGACTCAAAGCAAAATGAGCAAGAATATGGGATCAATCAGGTACAGTACACTGAATAAACACTATTACATCGCTATCCATTAATTAATTGCACAATAGCTAACAGTGTGCATATAGCTTGGCGTATGCAAATAATCATTGCAATGTTTGATGGATGGAAACATGAATAAACACATATTTAATAATGGACTGATATGATACACACTTTCTGGCTTATTGGGAGGATGAGGTGTTAGCTTGAATTTCTGGTAGTTCTGTAGGATTTCGCAAACTTCTGTGGGCCTTAACCAACGATGTTGCGCGTCCTTAAGTATTTGACATAGAGCAGTT
Organism: Ceratopteris richardii; assembly: GCA_020310875.1. Lineage (NCBI taxonomy): Eukaryota > Viridiplantae > Streptophyta > Polypodiopsida > Polypodiales > Pteridaceae > Ceratopteris > Ceratopteris richardii. The sequence continues at coordinate 28,187,564 of CM035429.1, forward strand.
TCTGCAAAGCATAATAGCATGTGTCAGGGCCACTCTGTTTCACGAAGAACTATCAGAAACAGTTTACATAGACGAACTTCACAGCATATTCTGCTCTTCTTTTTCCCTTTTTTGATCTATTTCTTTCCAATTGTCACAATTCATGAACCTATAAGAACCAAATTCAGTGAGAAGCGAAAAGCTAAAATCAAAGAAGAGGGTTATGTCCAGTTATACGGAGTAGAGCTTTGCCCCTCTGATGATACAAGGATCAAGCAAGTGTGTATCACTAGCATTCCTGGTTTTCAAATGCTAAGAGTTATGGTTAAGGCTTGCACGCACAGAAACTTAAAGATTTATCTTTTGAAGATGCGTTTCAATGAATTTCTGTGACAACATAATATATACGATGCAGGTGGATTCCAAATGGTTGTGCGATGATTATATGAACGTTTTACAGTCCTATTTGATTAATATGGAAATAGCGACTGGAAATGGAATCAAGACACTAACCCGGCTGACCTGGGAGCCCTCCGTAGCGGCGATGATCCATCTATCACCTAAACCATGTATAGGGGTGCAAAAGAACCTTTCTTACGATATATGGATCCACGGAGAGACTCTATATCGTAAAGACTATACTTTAATAGTAGTAGTATGTAAAGTCCGTGCAACCTATAGAATCTGAATTTTGTACAATAGAAGTTCAGCAGTTTAGCTCCAGCGGTAGTCAAGGCTCTCCCCGTGAGGTGTTTTCTTAACAGCAAAAGGATTAACGGTGGGTGCCATCTACCGTAGCATAGACTACAAGAAACAGTTGATGGAGAAAGGGGGAGAACGAGTAAAATGCGACTTTCGCAGTGTCAGAGCAATAAGAACTCCAGTCTCTAAGACGGAGAAGAAGAACAATCGTCTACGATAAGTCCAACAATTCGGCAATGAAGAGAGAAGTCTGCCTCAAGGGCTCGACATTCGTATCTCGCCCGCAAGTGGACAGGAAATCTGTCGTCCAGACTCCAGGGTCAGACAGCAAAGCAGAGGCAAACAAACTGTTCGACTCATGCGTCAGTGCATTTTTAATGCTCGCCAAAAAGCAAAAATGAAGATGGAGACCGCAGTGAAACAGTCTTCTGGGATTTTGACAGATTCTGCATGAACTAACGTAGGCTTGGTTGAGGCCAAGGGAGTGTTCATACGGCAGTAATGCAACTGGTGAACAGTTTTTATTTTCTATAGTATTCATTCACACAAGTCCATGGAAGCACAAGAAAATGAGGAATTGTCCCAGTTCGCTGGCTTTGGTTGGGCCTCTCACCTCTTGAGGCAGGGGCAATGGTTCAATCCCTGGCAGCAACATGTAAGGGACATGTAATCTGGAAAGATCTTGCATTGTGGCTGAGTGCCACCGTTTGTCTATCCTTACGGTAGTGTTGACCGCCGTTTAAACCAGTCTTGTAAACCCCTGTTCTTGTGGGATAAGGGGGGTCCCATGGGTACTATGCCCTTTCTTGTACAGTTGCAATTTCAAAGTTAAAGTCCGGGAGAGTAGGCTTCGGCCGAACCTCCATTTTAAAAAAAAAAAAGAAAATGAGGAATTGTCTTACTATTTCAGCTAGAATTATATCGTAATAGAAGCAAATTACAAGAAAATTAAAAAAAAAGTTACAAAAGAAATTTAAGAGCCACACATAAGGTGGTTGCGATGGCACTGTGGAGGTATCGACCAATCTGTGCATGTCACGTGAAGTAGAGCATTCACCCGGTGGAGTCCTTGGATCATCTACCTACCAGCTCACGTAAGTCTTTTGGAAAAAACGTTCCGGCCTCCCTGATTTCACCCTTGAGTGGAACTTTCATTCTTTATGAACAAGTGGAATTTTTTTATTCGTCATGGATCAAAATTTATTCGATTGATCATTATCTTGTGCATTCATGTAAGGTGGATGCAAAAACTGAAGTATGCAAATGGTCCACCCTATATCTCAATATTCAAGAGGACCTATGTGCGTTTCAGTAATCCCGAGTGGAATTCGATCAGTTTGTGTGTTTGTTCCTCCACCCTTATGTGAAATCTCCTTAAGAGCATGACGCCCTTTTGGTGAAGGATTTAGTTTCTTTAGAGTTTCACTTTCTTTCAAGACTGTTATCTTTCATTACAAAGATCATCACATATGAAAATTGGGCACACTTTTGTTATGAGGGGATGAGGCCGCCCTAAAATTTGGTGGACCTAGAACAAAAAGTTATTTTCGTCAACAATTATACTTGTACATGTGGATGGCACAAATATACCACCCTCTATGTGAACCCACCCTTATTTCACAAACTTTGGGTCGAGAACGGGGGATGTGTCTCATAGAATTCTTTCAAAACAAATCCATGATGTGCTTTGTTTGAACCTCAAGGTCCTCTGCACAATCTCCAAACCCTCATGCAAGCGGCACTCAATGATTGGTGACTTTTCACTCAACACGGAGGCCATCGTGCTATGTGAAACATGCAAACTTTTATGGTTCATGATTCTTCTTCCTAGGGATTTTAAAGAATTTTTACAGAAAGAGAAATCTAGAAGAACTCTCAAAAAGTTTTGTGGGCCCTAAGTCATTGTAAAAACCTCTTGTTAAACCAATTACTTTTTGGCAATCTTTTTCAAAGTATGGCCTTTGGATAATCTAACTCTACTTTGTGGGATATGAATAGATATTGTTTCAATCTATTCAAGAAGACATTGAAATTTGACCAAACTTTATCTATAAAAAAAAATTATTTAAAAAAATGATACAAAAATTAATGCTCCCTTTTTTTGGAAGTTCGGACATCGACCTACTCTTCTATTTAAGCTTGAACTATTTAAACAACAACAGAAGAATTATGAAAACCACCATTTTTTTTTTAAATGGAGGTTTGGCCGAGGCCTACTCCTCTGGACTTTAACTTTGAAATTTCAACTGTACAAGGAAGGGCATAGTACCCATGGGACCCCCCTTATCCCACAAGAATAGGGGTTTACAAGACTGGGTTGAACGACGGTCACAATTGCCACGAGGATGGTCAAACGGTGGCCAACAGAAAAGTTATTTATGAGATGACACTCTAGATTTTGAACCTTGGATTTCACAATCCAAAATCCAATTACATTTTATTTTGCGAGTTAATGTTCACACTTGAGAAAATTTATCTTTATATTAAATGCTCTCATTAGAAGGGTTCGAACTAAGCTAATGATCTTTCGCATTCAGAAGAATTTCAGTTTCTTTCATCCAATGTCTTCTCCATTATAAATTTAGATGAAAGAAATAGTGAGTAAAGGGTCTTATTATTAGCCTTTGGATTATGATATCACTAGATATTCACAATCCTAATGCTTTTTTCTTTTAAGGACGTTCAGAAGGTGCCTACCATCCTAGCTTTAACTTGCCTATCATCCTAGCTTTAACTTTAAAACTGCAACTGTACAAGTGCATAGATGTAGTATCGGCAAGACCTCCATATCTCACAAAGTAGGGATTAGACAAAATGACAACTCAGTTAGAGCTGGTTCAACTCGCCTATCCATTACATGTCCCCCCCAAAACCAATTCCCCTAACACTTTTTTCACCTCAGCATATTCGTTTGGAAGGGCCACAAATTTCACTTTTCTTCATCCATCGCGCATTCATGATGAAAATGAATTGGAAATCGCTTTGTAAGGCTCGTAAAAGGCACTCTTTTATCTATCCACTCTATCTTTGCCATCTACATGAGTGAATGTCATCGTAGGTTTACAATGGGTTCATAGCACATGATGCAACAATCACACTAGCTCTGTGATCCAATTATTTCATATAATGTGTCAAGATCTATATGAGGTGAGGTAAAAGCATTCTCATTTACCTAAGCCATGACACAAAAGCATCAAAAGTGTTTCCATACCCATGAAACTCCATTTTTAATGATTTGGAAAAGTTTTTTTGTTTTTAAAATTGATGCACTTTTTTTAAAGATGGAAGATAAAAGAAGGTATTGCCATTTGGTTTCCTTATTCACATAGAATGATCGCGATGCATGCCACGTCATGGAGCATTTGAGAGCAAAACGTTTCTCTCTCAAAACAACAAAGTTCCACCTTCCAACTAACATGGAGGATTTCATAGATCATAAACTTTTTAATTTTTATTCATAAATTTTGTATTTATCTTATATATTATTTATATAAAAGCTATAATTTGTAATGCGATTTTCACCATGGTTTCATGAAACGTTTCCATATAGAAAACGTCGAACAAGAAACTGTCAATGTTCCAATGTAAAAAACATCACAAGTAGGTTCAACAGTTTGATTATTAAAAAATATATGAATGCAAAAGATTATTAAAGAATATCATAATATAATGAATTAGCAAAGAATGTCATAATATAAAGAATTAGCAAAGAATATCATAATATAATGAATGTCAAAGACTAAAAAAAATTCTTAATAATTCGTCGAGAAATATAATTTCTCCAAAATCTTAGAACACAAAAAATAAGAAAGAGAGAGAATATGAAGAGAGAGATATGAAACGTTGCCATTATGTTGAAATAAGAAAACATCATTTTTTTTTTTTAAATCCAAGGGGCGTGGTTTAGCGGATGTGCCTTGAACTCTTAGGCAGATGGCGTTGGTTCAAGTCTCACGTAGGGTTGGATGCCTCAGAGTTCCCTAAGATGGGTGTCTCTACCTTACGAGGTTGGGTGTGTGTCTTTCCAATTCATTATACTCTCAAACACACACACACACACATTTTTTGCAACACTATGTTCCACTCTTTTTTTTTTCACACATGATTGCGAGAGATTGAAAATAACCCAACAATTTTGGAAGGTGTTTCGCCTCGAACCACTCTTGCATAGTGCAAAGTTTCTCCGCGCTTATGTGAAACCAACTTTATTATTGTACATGCATTGTTGAATGAAATACGTGACCAATCATCCCAGATACCTGGTTTAGTGGTTGGATCCCTCGCCTCTTGAGGCGGGGGCGTGGGTTCAACCCCCCTGTGCTACGGGACACAGTTTGAGCCTTCGGGCGTGGAAATCCGCTACTGCCTTCGGGCGTGGAAATCTGTTGCTACCTTTGGGCGATCGACCCTTGTGTAGTGCCTTCGGGCCAGTTTAAAAACCCCGGTTGTTGTAAGTCCTTCCCGGTCTGAGTCTAACCCCTGTACTTGTGGGATAAGGGGGGTCCCATGGGTACTAAGCCCTTCCTTGTACAGTTGCAATTTCAAAGTTAAAGTCGGGGGAGTAGGCCTCGGCCGAACCTCCTTTTGAAAAAAAAAGAAATACGTGACCAATCGAAACACTTCCTTTTTTTTATTAGATATATTCAGACTAGAGATGGAAATGATAATACATTTCTCTATTCCACCCTTCTAGGAGTTGGAAGCTTGAACATCTTTGAATCTTTCTATGTGAAGTGAACATCTTTGAATATTTCTATTTCAATTGAATCTAGGCATGTTAATGTTTGCCTTCCACCCTATCCGACATATGAATGCAACCGAATATCATGTTGGGTTCACACAAATTAGTGGCACACTTTATGTTGCCACATGGAAAACTTTTATTGCATAGTTATAAAGGTGAACTATTCTTGGTCCATTATCTTTTGAGCGTAGCTACCCTTCGAAACAAAAATGTACTCAACCCCAGTCTCTTAACAGAGTAGATAGGCAGAATTTTTGACTTCCAACGAATGTTAGGGTTCTTACTACAGATGGAGGACCATTGGTCGTTTGGGCTTGGGGCGTCTTTCATCAGGGACTTACAAAGTTTAGAAATGGTTTTGAGCTGAATGTTACAAGAGAACAATAAGTTCTTACGGTTACAATAGAAAATTCTTTCATTTCTTTCTTTCCATATGCTCCACAGAATTTGAGCTCTCAAGATCTGCCATATCCCCACCTCAAGTCGGTGGCTGACACCAAGAATGGTCTCTTTCCTTGACTCCATCCTTTAGCCGTCTCCCCCTGGGAGCTCCCACATTGTGGGCTGTATTTTTCTTTTAATTTATCTCTCCTTTCTTGTTTGGCTCGAAAAAAAAAAAGAAACAAAAATGTACTGACCTGACATTGTGTTGCCATTGATTGTTTTAATTCTTCAACCAATAGATATAGAATTTCCCTTCAGCTTTCCGAAAGAGCCGCCGCTTTATGTTAGGTGTAGCTCGGGGTGAGTCTCCAAAAATATATCACCCTATCTGAACTCACGCTCAACTTACCTCCATGGTCTTCTCCATGGTTTTCAACCAAAAAAACAAAATCACTTTTTTCCATCCACTTGTCTCTGCCACGTGGATTAGCCAGCTAGACTTGCAACTTCCAAAAAGGCTTCCTCGCTAATCGATTTGTACGATTGCACCGCCACAATTTTTCTCCACGGCGCAATCGTAGTCAACGCTCGTGTTTGAAACTCTCCGCCTACCCAAAGTTCAACAGTGACTGATGTAAGAATCAAGATGGCAAAGGAATTTAAAAAAAAAGAAAAAGATATTTTGTAAAATAAAGTTTATGGCTTAATTTTGTCAAATAATCCAAGGCAGCTGAAGACTATGAATAGGAAGGTAAACCGTCATCAATCAACAATCGAACCAATCAATTTCGTACACGCCTCCACAAGATTTCCTCTTTCACTGTCTTTGCTTCAATATATGACAAGCAAGGTTCATTTTCGGCGTTCATATTGACAATTTCGTTTGGAGGGTAAAATACGATTAAAATTATATATACATGTATTTATCTATATATATATATATGTGTGTGTGTGTGTGTGTGTGTGTTTTGTGTGTGTGATATGAGGTAACCTTCAAATATAATTAATGGAAGCTCGTGAAAATTCGAGAACACTGAGATCATTGTTCTAGTTTAAGATCGTTGTGCATCCCTTACTCTTCCGATCAGCATTGTACCACTACAAGCACCCGTAACACAATATTCATGGAGCATGTTGTCTTGCATTTTTCTCACATTCCTCTCTCTCTAAAAGGAGAGTGATTTTAGTTTTTTATGTCTTATCACATAAGTGATTGAGGGGAGGTTCCATTGAATTTTTCAATCGTAATTGAGGGGAGGCTCCATTGCTCCTAGCACGTTAGAGGGTTCTTTGTGATATATGTTCAAGATGTGGTCTTCAGAGAATGGACACTCCTTTCAAGGATGGTCTAATGGTTAACATTTTTGACTTGTTCAGGGTTCAAAACCTTGAGTTCCGTTGGACGTTGAACTCTTGGAAGGTGATTTATAATGGAGTCTACCTTGTGTGTTGAGTTGTTCATTTCAAGTGTCAAAGAAAATACTTTAAAATATGTGTGAACTCTTTTGCGAGACTTTGACTTAGATTATTTTATCATTGCAAGACTCTCTAGAAATTTCACGAGAACTTATCTATCTTGCTCTAGCATTGAGCTATATTGGAGTCACTAGAGTGAAAGGTGGCCATCCCTCTATCTCAGTTTCTTATTTTATTACTCTCTCAGTAATAAACATATGCTTGGTCGAGTAAGCACTCTATGCTCTCCCTCTCTCTTTGTCTCTCTGAGCAAGTACTTGATCCTTTCTTCAACTTTTTCTCTCTTTCAAGCGCGCGAAGCACATAGCTCTATCTCACGTCCTTACACTCCCCTCTCTCTCTGCTTTCTGCATGTACACAAAACTCGGCACTATTCTTACTCTTCCTCTCTCCCTCATGCACACACAAACACACACACACACACTCCACGCGCACACACAATTGCACATAGAAAGACACACTTAAGTGCATAGTCCTCACTGCCAATCACACACAAGAATATAATGGTGTGACAACAAATAAGACTTCTCGTATAGATCCGAATCTGCGTGCATGTACAAATGCCAGAAGATAAAGATATACAATTATGAGGAAGAAGCATACAAGAAAAACAAGTAATCTTACTCTCGAACAAATACATAGTAACTTGCATTGAGAGATAACCTATGAAAAAATATACTATGATAATGAAGCAATGGATGAGTCTGGTATACAAGCAGTAGAAACACAAGATAAAGTTGCAGGAACTATATTCAAAGCATTTTTCGCTACTTGGACAATTGAACTACCAACCACTTCCATGCTCTATCTCAAGCTAACACCTCCAACGGCTACATTTTTTTATGGAGTTGATAAGGAAATAATCGTCATCTAGCAATTGCATGCACGTTTACCAATACTACAATTGTTCATAGTACTAATGCATATATCATGGTGAATGGTACATCATTATAGAATCTTCAACAAGCACAAAGCATTCAGTTTCTCCCTCTCTTTGTCTCTCTGAGCAAGTACTTGATCCTTTCTTCAACTTTTTCTCTCTTTCAAGCGCAAAGCACATAGCTCTATCTCACTTCCCTACACTCTCATCTGTCTTCTGCTTTCTGCATGTACACAACACTCGGCACTATTCTTACTCTTCCTCTCTCCCTCACTCACTCACAAACATTGTTGCACACACAAACACACACACACTCCACGCACACACACAATTTCTCAAAGCAAGAGACACTTAAGCGCATAGACCTCACTGCCATTCACACACAAGAATATACGAGGATAATGAAGCAATGGATGAATCTGCTATACAAGCAGTAGAAACACAAGATAAAGTTGAAGGAACTATATTTATAATACCCAAACTAAACGAAACTCCCTTCAATGGTCCCCTTCCATTTGCACGGGAAAAGTAGCTATGTGCAATCTAGAGGTGATCACAAGATCAAAAGTTCCGTTTGAATGAATCGTCGATGGAAACATCAGCTTTCCAATCATGGCTCAATAAATCATTTACCATACAAGGAGTGTGATAAGTGTGTTTGATTGAAACCATCTCTCCGAAGCAATTCATAAAGATGGATGGAATCATTATGGCATTCAAACTCAAAATGGTGCAAAAATAAAGGTTTAATTAGGGTTTACTAAACAAAGAAGCTTTAAACTTGGTCTTGATCTTCATTTTTTTTATCAACACTTGATTGATCTTGATCAATCATCAGTATCATCTTCAATCTGCGACATATTGAATCTTAACATGAGGAACATCAAACATTTATGAAAAAAATCATAAAATCCTAATCTAGCTTTATTCTTAAATATCCATTGTAATCCATGGCAAATTCTCTCAACAATCAATTTGCAAAAACAATAAATCAACATGAAACCTTGCTACCCTCATTACAATCCATCCAAACTCTAATTCAACAATTGTCTCTTCATCAACACCTGCATTCAAAAACTCACAGCCAAGATTACATCGTATTCAAAACATATTTTCAAATGATTGATTCATTTCATGTTGCATATTGAAAGCATTCACCTCAAATGTGGTGGTGTTTGTGGTCTGTTGTACATCATCATTGAACACAAGAGTAACATTGATCGTTTTGGAAACTCTCATCGAAATCAAACTCATCATATGAATGTGAATCGATCAATTCATCTTCTTCTACAATATCAAACTCATGTTCTTCATGTGAATCAATCAAATTCTATTTCTTTTTTATCATCAAATTTAAGTAATTCAAAACTTGCATACATCAAATCAATAATAGTCTCATGAAATATAAGATTTTTATCAACACACTTAGAAAAATCTTCTCCATAATTCATCAAACTCGAAGAGTCACCATGAAAATCATCATCAAACATTTTATCACATATCATCAACTCATCATCTTTTAAAAGATCATGTGGGAACAAAATCATCATGCTTATCAGTCTCAATAGAAAAGTCTCATCTTTCTCACCACCTCCTTCTTCCTTAGAATTATTGGTAAGAATATTCTAGATTGAATAGAAAAGTCTCATCTTTCTCACCACCTCCTTCTTCCTTAGAATTATTGGTAAGAATATTCTCAACTCAAGAAGTATTAGTGACCAATGCCCCACCTTCTTCACTATGAGAAGCCTGTACAATAGATTCACTTACGTTTTTCTAAACTCGGGTTATCAATCTCGTTGAAAACTAAGCCAACACATGTTATATCTCAACATTCTTCCGAAATATTTTCTTTCTCCTCAATAAACTCCTCACATTTCTCTTTTTTCTCATTTATATTGACTTGATGTACTGCACAAAAAAAAAAAAAATCCATCATCAAAGTCACTCTATAATCTTCCATCATCATCATCATCATCATCACATTATTTTATCTTCTCTTTCTTATCAACTCGAAAGGTATCTTTAGGTGAAACCCCCTCTAATCCTGTTCTCTTCCAAACTCATCAGATCTTGTTTATCATTTGGTGTCTTTATTTGATCTATTGACACAAAATTATATTTGAAATCAGCTTTTATAACCTTTCGAAATTTCTTCCATACAAGCAAATGGTTCGATTGCCTTTACGAGCGGAAGCTCAGGCAGAAGCAATAGAACGCATTAAACGCATGAAGTTAAGAAGACAAAGACTAGGGAGAGAACATTATAACCATCTGGAAACTACACCCAGATATCCCATGGCCATGTGTCAAGTAAAGTCAACCACTCATCCTAGTATAGTGGACAGGAGACCATTCATTACAGTCAGGCTAGAGCACGACAACCCTTGCCAAGAGCTCAGGGCTTTAATTGACTCAGGTGCTGCGACTAGTGCGATTAGATGGTCCCACTATAAGGATTCAGGAATAGAAATGCGGCCAATTGAGGCATACCTCATAGGGCTAGGAGGCATGGAAACCCCTTTCATGGGTGAGGTGGACCTTCCTATCCTCATTAAGGAAGTGACCATGACAGCGAAGCTACTAGTGTGCCATGATGACGACCTGATAGAACCCCTAATCCTTGGCCAAGATTGGCTATACGATCACTCAGTGGACCTAAATCTTAGACAAGGCTCCTTACAGATTGGAACCTTAGAACAGAAGCGAGTGATACCGCTTGACTTCCCTAACGGCATTCCAGCTGAGGTTTGTAACCCTAGACCCTATGAAATGCATGCGACAAAAGACCGGAAGATCTTGGGTCAGATCAGTCACGTTACGTCTACACCAACCCACTCGGGCTTGGCTATAGACAGTTGTCAATCAGAAGGACGACAGGAGATCTTCCCTGGGGCTTCCTGCAAACTAGAAGGGGCAATTACCCAACCGCTAGGGCAGATGGACACAATCAATGGTCAGGTGGGTCGCATCAGCGGCCAAATGAGCACAATACCCTGCGGTGCTCATCCTTCCAAACTTGCTGCGGACTGGCCTAGATTAAAGATAAATAACGAATCACTTCCTAATGGGCAGGTCACGCAAGTGTTGGATCTCCCTTCTTTTTCAAAGCAGAGCGTCCAATGGACCTCTCAAACCCAACCACGAACGAGTCAACCACAACCGAGGAACCCAGACCGACGACACCACCAGACAAGGCAAAGAAAGCAGCAGTATCAACATCACAGAACAAGTGGCATGAAACAAATATGGGTGCCAAAAGGACAGCAACCACAGGCTATTGGCAACACTGCAGACGAGAACAGGAAAAAGTTTCAACAGAAGCAGAGTCAGCATCCAAAGTCCCCTCGATCTTCTTCCCCAAGTACAAATACTCGGCAGATTTGGATCGCCAAGAAGTATCTTATCAATCGACCCACACCCATGCAGATTTGGGTACCCAAACAATGTATTATAGCCCAACCCTCAAGCCATGTAATATATACCCCTCAGAAATCTTTCCATCCTTCAATACCACCAAACCCGTTACCACTTTTCGTCCCTCAGCAGAAACACACCACCCACTCAAAGACTCTTAGGATATGGATACCGAAACGTATCCAGACGTCTTCTTGTACCCCCTTATCTAACAATTCTCCCACCCCGTTTAAACTCCACCCTTGTAATAATTCACCCTCAACCAAACCTTGTATAAATTCATACACCAAAACCCCACATCATGCATAATAAAAGCTCATCAAGAAATGTATGCATAATCTAACAATGTAGGCGTCTAGAGACCTGCATTAGTTTTGCAAATAATCATTGCATCAATCACTTCATGACACTTGGCTACACGGGTTACACATCGGTTATGGAAAGGGATTGCGGTCTCACCTTAATGGGATCATAATTAATTTCCATACTAATGTGCTAATCTTTTGTAGCAGATCTTTTCCATTAGCTCGTCAGTCATCATGCAAACCGAAGAAGGACCATCAGAAGCTGGCCCAAGCACACCAATGGCCAATATTGGAGAATTACTCGCGGAATCTTATCCTACGATGCAACCACCAGAGTTTCAAGGTTTTCTAGGACTGTTAGCTCTGAAAATGGTTGGTTTTATGCACTGATATGTTTGTATTTGGCAGGAAAATGCGTTTGATTTCAGGTACTTGAGGCATGAGTTTGATAATTGATGAGTAGCATGTGGAGATATTGATTGCAGGGTATGTGCAACAAAGCCAAAACAAGGAGGCCATCAGGTGTTTTGAGGAGATGCAGAGTGAGAGACTCTCACCAGATGAAGTGACCTTTGTGTGTATACTAAATGCTTGTGGAGAACTGCAAAACATTGACAAGGGCAAAGAAATACATCATGAAATAGTCAGGCAGGGTCTACTTGGAACAAACATCGAAATTGACATTGCTGTGGTGACACATGTATTCCAAATGTGGCAGATTAGAAATAGCGCAAGAAGTACTAGATGATCTTGTCAAGGATGCTATGGTTTGGTCTACACTTGTTGCAAGGTATGTGCAGCAGGATAAAGCTGATGCAGCATTGAATTGTTTTGATCTCATGGAGTAGAAAGGCCTTTCCCCAGATGGGATGACCTTCATTCACATCTTGAAAGCATGTGGTTGCTTGAGAATGGTGGAAAAGGGCATCCAAATTCATGGTGAAGTTGTCAGGCAAGGGTTGCTTGACAAAAACGTTGCACTTTGCACTACATTAATAGATATGTATACAAAAGGTGGTGTACTTTCAAGAGCAAAAGATGTTCTTGATGAACTCCCTGTTTCATGTGTAACTGCTTGGTCTGCATTGATTGGAGGATATGCTGAACAAGGGCAGTGCCATGATGCTTTGACTTGCTTTGATCAGATGCACAGTAAGGGTCTAATGCCTGATGCGATCACTTTTTCTTGTCTGCTTAATGCATGCAGTCATTCAGGCCGACTAGATGAGGGTCAAATTTGTTTCCAAATTATGCGCATGAAATATGGTATCGAGCCAAGCGTAGAGCATTACACTTGCATGGTTGATCTTTATGGTAGCGCGGGCCATTTTGACAAGGCAATAGCGGTGATTGAAAGCATGCCTTCATCTGATCACTTATTTGTGTGGTCTGCCTAATTTGGGGGTTTTTATCTCCTGCGGCAGCAAAAAAGGGCGATCTATCGCGCGCGTTTGGGAGGATAAGGAGACGAACACGTGGATTGAGGGAGTCTTGGTGGCAGGTCATGTTCCTCTGTGCTCTAAGTGGCTGGTTGCAAGACTGAAAGAAGGGAGGAATTCGGCAACGATGGTGTGCAAGCAGTGGTGCTGGAGACATAAGGGGGTCCCATCTGTCTTTTTCGTTTCGCTCGTGGTGGTTAAGAGGATCGGGAGTACAGTGTACAGGAGCATATGGAAGGGAAGGACGTGGAAAGATATGCCATAGAGAGGAAGGATGCAGGACTCGAAAGGAGAACAGAACGGAAAAAGCAATGTCATAGTTTCTATCAGAAATATGCAGATCATTGATGAATGGTATTCAATGATTACGGAGAGATATTTTGGGTGCTGATCAGCCTGGAAAAATAAACAGAGGCAATGAGTATTTTTGAGTCTGAAGCTGTTGTCCAGGAGTCTTTGAAGGCATTATAGATGACCTAGCAAGGTCGGGAATAAGAGATGGGAGGTGTTGATGAAGGGCACTCACGAAGGCAACCGACACATGTAGGGAGAGGATTTTGGGGAGATAGAAAAAAGAAGGCTAACAGACTAGCTATGGAGAATGAGTGGACAGGGCATTGTTGAAAAGGAATCGAGGCATAACAGCCCAGGTTCCAAAGCAGTTCACTTTCCTTGGGGAGCTTCTCCAACTATGCTGAAAATGATCGCAGCCATTCTCAGAGATAGGGCTAGAATCTCGCAAGCATTTAGAGCGAATGAAGCTCCTCATAAGCACAAACTGTAAAAAGGGCGACCGTATTCAAAAGTGTCTCTCGGAACATAGATACAAAATAGAAGAGGATACAGAGGGAGAAAAAAGAATTCGGTTGATTTTGTGCAATGACAAAAAGGGATGGGGATTGTTCTCGTTTTCTCCTTACACACTCAATGCAGAGTGCATACTAACATCTTTACCGCTCGAGCTGCTGTTAATGATATCATGTCATCATCATTCCTTCAAAGGGTTGTCCAAGAGAGGAGCGGTGTGATCGCACATTAAGCAGACTTGGAACTGTTCTACCTGAGAGGCAAAACATCCTTCACATCTTGGAGAGACGGTGTTGTATGAACTCTATACTTGCCGAGGACTTCAAAGGAATCTACCTTGATAAATGGGCTTCGAGAGGTAGGATTGACGAAGGACAGATGGATCTCATGGATGCTGGGTATGAATACTTTTGTTATGCAAATGATGTGACCCGCACATGCTCTCCCTCAAGCAAGATTTTAAACGCATAGGTAGATTTCTCTGTCTACAAAACTGTCAGAGGAAAACAGTCCTATCTTATTGAGTTTTATTACATTTGGGTTTTTTTTAGAAGAGTTTCACCTTTGATGTATTGGCTATTCCATGATGCTGTCATCGCTATGTATTGGAAGCCATAGATTGTGTATGTTACTGTTCCTCCAAGCCAAAGCAAAGTAATCTACATCGATTACGGCTACCAGGAAATGGGAGGGAGCCGTTGCGAGTGATTCCGAATGCAAATGTGTGTATGTGTGGATATGTGCGTGTGAAGCTATGCATACATGAGTGTGGGAAGGGAGAGAGGAATGTGAGTGAGGGAGCACGAGGGAAAGTGCACGAAAATGGGTGTGCGTGACGAGCATGTGTGAGTACGGAGAGAGTGAAGGGGAATCATGAGAAGCATCATTGGAGATTGAAACTTTACATGCATGTGCATTAGAGTGTGTATTCACTTCTTCTCAGCAACCACAATCAAGTGCAAATCAGGGACGCAAAGCGAGAGAAAGTCAGCTTGTACAAGTAAATTGAGCAAACTATCCCTACATATAGGCAAATACTTGCATCTTTCCCTTGGACCAAGAACCATAACATTTTGGTGCGTTTGCCGGGAAAATGTGAGCTAGGAAGAATCCATTGCGAGATAATTGCGGGCTCTAGGTAATCCAAGTGGATCAATTGCGAGGGGTTAAGCAGAATAAAGGCTTTCACAATCATTTTTCCTTGGGCTTAGGAGCCTCATCATTTTGGTGCGTTTGCCGGGAACTGGCTTAGCACATCTCATAGAGAGTGCTACGAGTTCGCTTGGTGCCCCAATCGTGTGGCACAGCCAAGACGATCCCAAATCTTCTTTGACCTTCATTAAAGAGATGGCCCAACAAAAGCCAGCATGTGGTTTGGAGAATGCCAATATGAGGCAACCGAATTTTGGACAAAATAGGAGATGGATAGATTCTCATCCGACCATGAGACGTCATGTGAACCGAGGGTGGCGATTTGGCCCGATATCAAATTATGTGAGATGCTGGTGTTGCGAGCAGATTGGGCATATAGCCAAATATTGCCCTCGTGTATGCACCCCGTTGGATTTTGTCCCCACATGTGCGGACTGCGGGAAGAAGAGACTATGCGAGCACGTGTGTGGCTCAAAAGAGGTGATTGACCTAAAGGTTGCAACGAATGAACCAGATAGGTGCTTATCCTCTTTGTATGTGGAAGTTGACAAAGGTGGAGTTACTTCGTCAACGGAGACTGCGAGAGCAAGTGAAAGCAAGGACACTGGATCTCATGATCGAGACTTGGTAGAACTTGTGAAGAGCTTGGAATGTCAAGTCAATTGGTTGCATGTGGAGCGAGATAACGAGAGGATCAAAATAGAGAAATTAGAGGAAAATCAAGTGAAAATGGCCGAGGTCCTAGGAACTTGGGAAAAGCAAGTACGAATGTTGAAAAATGAAAACAAGGAGTGGAAAAAAGTAAACAAAAGCTGGAGGCGAGATCTTGTGAAGCCCGAGAGTGAAAACGTGGTCTGGGACTTGAGATCCGGCTTGATGGTAGCCGACTGCTTTGGAGTTGCGATCGAAGAAGAGCTCTCAAGAGACGAGGATGACCTAATGAGGAGAGTCGAAGGAATGGAGCATGAAATCGAGAAGGTACAAAGCATAATCCGTCGATACAGTGATCAAGCGGGTAAGGCATGTGACGAGTTCCACCTAGAGTTAGAAGGGATGAAAAGTGCCCAAGTAGAGAGTGATGAGAAAATGAGACGGGTAGAGAAAGAGAATGCAAGGCTGAGTAGCAAGCTCGGTAGGTGGATGAATCAGAAAGACGATGAGACCCGAGAACGAGTAGAAGATCCGAAAGTAGGTAGAATAGAGGAAGAGCTAAAAGTGATGTTGGACAAGTTAGAGGCGATAGGCGTGGAGTTAGAAAAGGCGAAGGAGTTGTCGAAAAAAGTGGATGATCTGGAAGTAGAAAATATGAGTAGAATCTGGGAGGAGAGGTCGATTCGAGAAGAGGTTGAAAAGTTGTCTGGCCAAGTCGGGAGGAGCGAGGAGGTTCCTTTGGAAATAGAAAGAAAGATGAGCCATTTAGAAGAGGAGAAGAAGAAAATGTGGGTTCGGTTCCATCAAGTGGATGATGAGATTTTTCGACTCCAAGGCAGTGATGAGCGAAAAGAAGAAGGGATAAGGGATTTAGCTTTGAAGCTCGAGGCATTAAGAGGTGTACTAATGAATGGTGGCCTTCCAGACCGTATCGCTTGGCTAGAGGACAATATCAGCAAGCTATCGAATCATGTGGAATCTCTGCGAGGCAGAGGTTGGAGATGAAAAGAATAGACGAGGCAATGGATGTGGGTGAGGACGGCTGTAGTCTGACTAGGGTTTGCTTTGCGGATTGCGAGTCAAAGATGTGAGGACGGGTGGACCAAGTGTGTTGTACACTTAGGAACTAAAGTGACACTTTTTGAGGTTTCAGGTCGACAAAGTGGTTAGTATGTGCGGGTTTTGCGAGGACAGGTTGACCATGGCATTAGTGGCTGGATTTTGGCTTGAGTGGCAGCAGAGAGGAGATATGTCTCATTGGAATGTCCACGAGGGGATATATGTGTGTGTGTCATGATTGGTTGGGTTGGGAAAAAATCCTTTCTTTTGTCTCCTAATTCTCGAGATGCGGGAATGAAAAGAAAATGAAAAAATGTATGTTTGTGTATGTGTGAGTGTGGCTACGCGCCTATGTGGGCCGATAGGTGGGTGGACCCACTTTGGCCGGGTGGTCAAAGCCACGAACCGACGTCGGTTTCGCATAGGGCTAGCTGTCTGTGTGTCGTGCGCTACGTTGGGTTGGTAGATGGGTGGAACAAACTCGATCGGGTGGTCGAGTCCACGAGTCGCATCCAGCTTCGGCGTAGGCCGGCAAGTGTGAGTAAATATGTGAAAAAAAAAATGATGAAAAAAAAAGAGAAAAAAATGTGAAAAAAATGAATGAGAAGAATTCCTCGCTCGAGGGGGGACAAAAGAGAGGCGAGAGAGCATGATGCTCGGATGGGAATATATGTGTTTGTGTTGTGGGGATTTGGGTTATGTGTGGGCTCCCGATGAAACATGTCAAATTGAAGCTTAAGCTCGGCTAGGGTTTTGGTTGCGATGTGTCTATGGAAAGCTTGGACTTGAGGAATCCAATCGTGCTAGTTGCATTGTTTGTCTGCAAACCTTCCGGAAGTGTTCAGTTTGGCTCTTAGGTGGTATGACAACTTGAGAAGTCCTGAATCGCGTTGATGATGAGTGGTCCTGTCGAGGTGAGCTCGTGTTAGGCTTGAGTGGTCTTTGTCGTGTGTCCATCAATTTAGGAGAGGTGGTGGTGACCTAGCATATGATCTAGTCGACGAGCAAGAAAAACAGAGAGATAGACAGGAAGGCAAGTGGGAATAGGAAACCCTAGGTTGAAGAGGCATGAAAAATAAACAGGAGGACTCGATTGGAAACGGAAGAAGAATTGGGGGGAGGTGGCGGTATAGCCTCGAAGGTAGGAAAAATGAAATTCAAGGATGGTACTTGCTTACATATATAAGCTGTGTGTAGAAAGTGTGTTGATATGTGGAATAAAGATGTGTGACGTGTTGAATGAGCAGTCGAGAAGAGTGACGAGAGCGAATGTGGACATGTCTTCTGTTTGCATGTATGTATGTTGTGTGTGACGAGAATGCATGTGTGATGCGGGATCGTGATGTGTGTGTTGAGTATATATGTGTGATGTGGATGAAGGATATGATTGTCTTTTCATTTTGGTTGTACATATTGTGATTTGATGAAGAAAGGTTCTAATGTTTGATGAAGTTTGTAGATAGGTGGACATGGCAAGGAAGACGCTGGGAAGGCGGGATTCATTCGTGGAAGGAGGAGAGATTCTCGAAGAGAGACAGAGATAGGCAGAGGGGAGAGATCGGAGTGGGGATCACCATCGAAAGAAGTTGGGGATGCCACAAGCTTCAATCATCTAAGAAGTAAAAGATGAAGGTTGGCTGTTGTGTAAATGAGTAGAGAAGGAGCTGGTCGGGACTTGTGTGAATGAATAGAGAAGGATCAGCTGCAGCAGAACAAGGGAAACAAGTGCGAGACAAAAGAAGAAGGTTGCTTCGGGACAGACCTGTTCTGTTTCAGAAGATTTATGTGTACTTGAATCTATCCTGAAGTTTGCAAGGGAATTCTGCTCGTTAAAGTTCTTCTTGATTTATGTACGAGGAGTGTTCTCTTGGGATGGAGGCAACTGCTGTTGCTTGAAGAATAAAGCATGGAGGCAACAGGCAGCTGTTGTTGCTTGGAGGCGACTCTAAACTGATCAAAGAGCAAGGGATAAGCCCGGCAGGATTTAGGAATTACTAGTTATGTGGGAATCAGCAAAAAAAAAAATCGTTGCAGAGAAGAGGGAGGGCTGACAACGTTGCTGGCGGAAGCATGAACTGGGGTGTAATTCTTCTGCCATAAGCCATGCATGGGTTATGAAGGCTTGATATGAGTCTAAGTATCTCCTTCTTTTGACGTTTTGGTTTCGCAAGCGCTAAGTAATGTGTTAAGCAGACGGCATGTGGTAAATTGAGGGCTTTAGTTAGAGATTTTGTACTTGAAATGAGTTTTAAATCAGGCGGATCAGTATTTCAGGACTGACAGGCTATATCTTGGTCATGAAGTGCTTGAATTAGTCGAATCAAGTTTGTGACCAGAGCCTATGGTGAAGATGTCGGTGGTTAGAAGTAGTGAAGAATGCAGCCACTCAGAAATCTCATTTCAAGAGCCAGCCAAGTTTGTCGTAAATGGAAAGAGGGAGTTCAACATGCTTTAAAGTTTCGAATTAAGCTCAGCTTTTCAGGCTTGAGGGTTGATGATGATTGTGTAGCAGGGCTTGTTGAAGGTGCTTACAGTCTTCGGGAACTCGATATATCAACCAGCAGGTGGGGGTGCCATATCACTGATGCTGGGTTGAAAAGAATTTCTCTTGCAATGTGCTGCCCGAATTCGACCTCTATTTCGCTATGGGGTGTAACAGCAATCACCGATGCTGGTGTTGTGGATCTGGTTTCCAAAGCTACCTCTCTGCAACATCTGAATATTGAGGGAACATTCATCACGGATATCTCTATAATCGCGATATCTAAGTGCTGCCAAAGGCTTAAGGTTTCTGAATCATGAGTCATATTCTCAACCTGTGGGGATGTAGGCATGTTACTGGCAATGGGCTGTTAGCATTAACCAATGGATGCCCGAACCTGCTCTCCATTAACGTATGGGGGTTAAGGATTCCTCTTGATTCATATAGCTGTCTCCTCTCCATAAACCCTCGGCTTCATCTAAAGATTGGTTCTGTACAGCTTGGTCCCATTGGCAAGCAGTTCGTTGAGGTCGGCCTATTTTGCAGTTGCCTCAAATATGGTACATGATAAGAGTGTGCGAGCTGTAGCATGTGATTGTGTCATTTTTTTTTTTTTGTGTATAACATTGTAAATATAAATATCATTTCTGCATATATTGTTAGATATTAACTCTTTTTTACAGATTGAATGCTTAAAAGCTCTCTCCCCTTCCTGTCCTCCCTTCTCTCTTGCACGGATGCCTCCCTTCCTATCGCTGGACTTTTGGGCTGGTAGTATACACATAAGCATCTAAGGCTGCCATTGAGAGCCCATGTTTCAAGGCAGTCCCAATCCAGCTCCAAAGTTTCTCTCTCCATTGAGGTTGGCTTATTTTGCAGTTGCCTCAGAAATCTACATGCTATGGAGTGTGCGAGCTGCACCATGCGATTGTGTCATTAGTCATGTATGACATTTATAAATAGGACTTGTGCATATATTATTTGGACGTTGAATCATAATTTCAGGTTGAATGCTCTGAATCTTCTTCAAGGCACTCACAACAAACACCTTGTATGTAAGCCCAAATCCGCATGATATCATATGGAGAGCCAAGAAACATGATAGACACAAGTATTCTTGTACCTTCTATTTGCCCCTCCTTTCTATGAACCCCGCGACATACCTGGTGAACCCGACGTGAAAGGAGGGGGTGAGTGAGTTATAGAGCCACAAAGATTAGCATAATCAAAATGGAAGATATCCTAGCTCAATTCCTACGCTTTCAAGAAGAAGATAGGCGTCAAAAAGCCATCCAATCACTTCATGAACGCCTAGTCAATCGGTGTGGCTTTTTCAATGGAAAGAATGTCTCAAAGTTCTGCAAAGAATATGAACTCGAGGCCAAATACCTAGGTGTCGGATTAAGTCCAATGACGGAAAAAGAATTATGTGAAAACTTTATCTATGTGTCGGGATACGACATGCGAGACCAAATAATGCGAATAAATCAAACGACATGGTCCCAATACAAAGCGACACTCCTCAAGCAGTTTATGCTAGAGGATCTTGATAAAGTAACTCGTAGATCTTTCCTGAGGTGGGTTCATATGCCCAAAGACCAACCAATTCTTGAGATCAAAGAAGAGTTTGAGCGACAATACGATGATCTTTCTGAGCACGATAAGAGGTGCATAAGTCATGAAAGAGTTTCGTTGTTTCTTCGAACAATCGATGTTAATGCCCGAGAGGAGTTAATTCCACTTCTACAAGATATAGACTCCGACTCAGGACTCACAGAGGATTGGATGCTCGTCCATGAAGCTGTGATGAAATACGTAAAGAAACAACAAACAATAGAGAAATTTTTAAATGATTGGAGAACAGATCTTCAAACAGATGAAAATTATAACCATGTTCCAAGCATTTTATCAATCGTGGATAATGTTCAAGTCCATGAGGTTGTAGAGACCCCATTTGGGCATGAAGTAGATATGTATGGGCTTAATATCCATAGTGATGATGGGAAATATGAAGAAACTTCTAAAAGTGCGATCGATGTAACCTCAAAGGTTACAAGGTGCCAAGAGCCCCTAGACTTTTTTACAATGATTATATCTTTAGGTGCCATAAGTGGACAAAGTCCGAAGATGGGAGGATCAAAGGAGCAAGTGGAAGCTAATCAAAATCAAACCAAACTAAACCAACATCAAACCAAACAAACAACAAACATAAAACAAAACAAAACCCAACAAAACCCAACAAGTAAACAAGATGAAGCTTCCTCTACTCCGATAAACTCCTCACATCGAATAAAAGATAATCAAACAAATCAAGAAACATATCAAGATGCAAACAAAGAGATAGAGATATCTAGAAGGCTCATAGGTGACCAAATGGAGATAAAAGATGAGATACAAATAGAGAACCTAATAAATATGATTGAAGATCGAGCTCGAGATGCATCCTTACATGATGACATCGGGCAAGATGTGGAGTATGATTGGATGTCACTTGATGGTGATGATCCTTTTCTAACACAAGATTCGGATAGAACTTCTGATCTAATGACTGAATTACATGAAGGAACTCCCATGGAACATGATGTTGAATCTAAGGACCTGTCAATAGAAGATCCGATGGGTAAGAAAATGGATATGCAGGAATCCGCATTATACATGCATACAGAGATGCAAGAAAACGAACTTACTTATATGAAGGAGGACATGCAAATAATGAGTCCTCTAGAGATTGAAATGTGTGATGACGAAGATGAGTATGATGCTAATCTAGAGGATGTACAAATGATAAGTCCTCTAGATAGTGATATGTATGGCGATGGTGATAAGCATGATCCTAATCCTACCGATAGTCTAGATCAAGATCAAGATACTGATATTCTTTTGAGCGATGTCACATTGGACAAAGATCCTACACATAAAAAAGAGGATAAGTTGGATGGAGTTCAAAATAATGATATGTATGTAAATGATGCCACATTCCATGAAGAGAGAAATATGAATGAACATGAGGAGGATGGGAAAATACCATTGATCATTCCTCTAAATACTGATATGTATGTCAAAAATAATCATGTTGAGTTGAGTCCACACGTTGAAGAAATTGAGCATAAAGTGGCAGATGAAATGTTTATTGTGACATATGATAAATCTGATGTGTGTATTGCATCGAAGGATATTCAATATAAAACTATTAAGTCAAACAATTGCATTGATAAAGCTCGAGCTGATTTGGATGCATATGTTGAGATTCTCATACATGATGAGATTCTTGAGCAAGAATCAGTGATTGAAGAATCAATGCTTGAAGAAGGTGGACTAAGTACATCCTCAGAAGAGAACGAGCAAGAATCGATGGAGATGGATGTAGAATCCTATGATGACATTTTGGATAAAGAAATTGAAGATCAAGATTTTCTTGATTATGAGGATATGGATTCCATTCACATTGAGGGAGAAATATTTTGGGAACATAACAAAGACAATGATGAAGAGTTCCTGGAAAGACTAGAACAAGAAGCAGATACCATAATTAATGGGACTCAAGTAGAAAGGAATCGTGATAGATTGGAAGATAAAAATGATTATGTAATATCATCTGAGCATGATGCTCACTTCTATTTGATGAAGGAATTGAATGAATCTAATCAATACGTTTATTTCGATGAAGATGAAGAACATATTCGAAATGATGCAATTGAAGATATTTCCTCAAATGATCCTAAGCATGAAATGAATCAAAATCCATGCTTGCACGGAAATTTTAAAGATGATTTAAGCATATTAAAAATCAACACTCTATATTCATGTGTGTTTGACTCATCAAGAGTAACCTCACATGAGAAGATCATGAATAAAGGAGACTATGCCCAAACGATTGAAACATGGATGTTTGAATTTTTTAAAAGCTATGTATGCCAGTCGAGCCTACAAGGAATGGATGAGCAAATGAAATGGCTTGTCCACATATCCAATCTTTTTAAAAATGATTCACGGATTGATGCGATCCAAAGGTGGCTTGTTAAGAAACACAGTTTCTTTGATGACCATATATGAAGGGAGATGGGTCTGAAGGGAAAAACCCTAATAAATAAGAATTAATAATATCAAAAGGAAATTTGTAAATAAAAATGTATGTATCCTGTGTTTTTTTGCTTTAATCTTAAGATAGATAGAAGAAACCAAATAAAACTAAAAATGCAAGAAATTAAAGTGGGAACACCTATGGTAATGAATGCATGTTGGATGAATGGTTTGAAGTCAAAAATAATTCAAATAGAGATTTTAATGTTCAAATGAATGAAGTTTTTTAATATGTGATTCTTGAATGTGATGCTACTAATTTCTCTTATGTAGTGTTGAGAGCAGGTGTTGATATGGAGTTGATCGAAGATCTAGAGTTTTGAGAGATTGTATAGAGGCAACCACATTTGAGCTACATGCTTATGTTTTATTGCAAATGGTTTTTGAAGTTCTTTCATGGACTGCATATGTATATAATGTCATTTTGATGTGATGTTTCTTATGATTTGTTTAGTTTCTATGAGTGCAGGAATGATCAAGCGAAGCCAACGGAGATGATGACTCAAGAACAAAGTCGTGAAAATCTTTTTCATTAGCTATCGTGCTTTAACCCTGATCTTTTCTTTGCACCATCTTTGAGATGCATTGCATGCCAAATATGCATGTAAAAAAATATAGAAACCACGTCTTTGAAATTCCGTAGAAGCACGTCCATCTGCACAATTAGATAGGTAAATATCATTGAAAAATAATAAAGCAAGTTTTGAATGATAAGAGAGAATAATTCTCAGTAAGGGAGAGTGATTGCATCTATAAGAGAGTGGAGTTGTGAGCGATGTGAGCGTTGTTTAGATACCATAAAACCCTCGATTTTTCACACCATTTTGTTTCTCTTCATGCACCTAAAACATGCATAAATGAAATGTAAAGAGCACGAGTGATATTTTGGTTAAAACCCATAGTTGCACGAGTGATTGCACTTGTATTGAATTGTATATCCATGATGAAAATGTGAGTTCAATTTGAGTGTACATCCTCAACACCAAATTCCTAATACCTCCTTATTTGCACCATGCTGTTTTTTTTATGCACTTAGAGTATGCATATGTAGGGCTCATTACATGGCCGTGCATAGGCACATTTGTTTTAACCCATGCACTTGATTTCACTCACATTTGGATTCTTGAAGACTTGCAGATACCGAGATCGATGGTGGTGCATCCGGAGGATGCACAGGTTCAGAGGGGGTGGATGTGGACAAGATTTGAAGTCAAACCTCTACATTGCAACATAAGGATGATGATTATGTTGTTATTCCCAGGAACCTCAAATACAGTCTTCGTGTCACTTCACGCGAGCAGTATGCAAGCATGTATATGGATTCTATCCGGGAGCCAGATATGTTTTGGAACAAGTTAGCTAAAGATTTTTTTTTCTGGAAGAAGGTGCATGCAAGAAAGGTGATCATATTGACACGTTGATCTTTCATTCTAAAGAACGAGTGGACATGCAATAGGGAGAATGGAGGGCAGCGAAGGAAAATCGAGCTCTCTCGTTTATCGAGGGCATCGAAGGCCAATTCATCATTCTTTTTTTTGAGGCAGATCAACAGGGAAGATGTGGCAGAAAACGCTGGGAAGGCGGGATTCATTCGTGGAAGGAGGAGGGATTCTCGAAGAGAGACAGAGATAGGCAGAGGGGAGAGATCGGAGTGGGGATCACCATCGAAAGAAGTTGGGGATGCCACAAGCTTCAATCATCTAAGAAGTAAAAGATGAAGGTTGGCTGTTGTGTAAATGAGTAGAGAAGGAGCTGGTCGGGACTTGTGTGAATGAATAGAGAAGGATCAGCTGCAGCAGAACAAGGGAAACAAGTGCGAGACAAAAGAAGAAGGTTGCTTCGGGACAGACCTGTTCTGTTTCAGAAGATTTATGTGTACTTGAATCTATCCTGAAGTTTGCAAGGGAATTCTGCTCGTTAAAGTTCTTCTTGATTTATGTACGAGGAGTGTTCTCTTGGGATGGAGGCAACTGCTGTTGCTTGAAGAATAAAGCATGGAGGCAACAGGCAGCTGTTGTTGCTTGGAGGCGACTCTAAACTGATCAAAGAGCAAGGGATAAGCCCGGCAGGATTTAGGAATTACTAGTTATGTGGGAATCAGCAAAAAAAAAAATCGTTGCAGAGAAGAGGGAGGGCTGACAACGTTGCTGGCGGAAGCATGAACTGGGGTGTAATTCTTCTGCCATAAGCCATGCATGGGTTATGAAGGCTTGATATGAGTCTAAGTATCTCCTTCTTTTGACGTTTTGGTTTCGCAAGCGCTAAGTAATGTGTTAAGCAGACGGCATGTGGTAAATTGAGGGCTTTAGTTAGAGATTTTGTACTTGAAATGAGTTTTAAATCAGGCGGATCAGTATTTTAGGACTGACAGGCTATATCTTGGTCATGAAGTGCTTGAATTAGTCGAATCAAGTTTGTGACCAGAGCCTATGGTGAAGATGTCGGTGGTTAGAAGTAGTGAAGAATGCAGCCACTCAGAAATCTCATTTCAAGAGCCAGCCAAGTTTGTCGTAAATGGAAAGAGGGAGTTCAACATGCTTTAAAGTTTCGAATTAAGCTCAGCTTTTCAGGCTTGAGGGTTGATGATGATTGTGTAGCAGGGCTTGTTGAAGGTGCTTACAGTCTTCGAGAACTCGATATATCAACCAGCAGGTGGGGGTGCCATATCACTGATGCTGGGTTGAAAAGAATTTCTCTTGCAATGTGCTGCCCGAATTCGACCTCTATTTCGCTATGGGGTGTAACAGCAATCACCGATGCTGGTGTTGTGGATCTGGTTTCCAAAGCTACCTCTCTGCAACATCTGAATATTGAGGGAACATTCATCACGGATATCTCTATAATCGCGATATCTAAGTGCTGCCAAAGGCTTAAGGTTTCTGAATCATGAGTCATATTCTCAACCTGTGGGGATGTAGGCATGTTACTGGCAATGGGCTATTAGCATTAACCAATGGATGCCCGAACCTGCTCTCCATTAACGTATGGGGGTTAAGGATTCCTCTTGATTCATATAGCTGTCTCCTCTCCATAAACCCTCGGCTTCATCTAAAGATTGGTTCTGTACAGCTTGGTCCCATTGGCAAGCAGTTCGTTGAGGTCGGCCTATTTTGCAGTTGCCTCAAATATGGTACATGATAAGAGTGTGCGAGCTGTAGCATGTGATTGTGTCATTTTTTTTTTTTTTTTGTATAACATTGTAAATATAAATATCATTTCTGCATATATTGTTAGATATTAACTCTTTTTTACAGATTGAATGCTTAAAAGCTCTCTCCCCTTCCTGTCCTCCCTTCTCTCTTGCACGGATGCCTCCCTTCCTATCGCTGGACTTTTGGGCTGGTAGTATACACATAAGCATCTAAGGCTGCCATTGAGAGCCCATGTTTCAAGGCAGTCCCAATCCAGCTCCAAAGTTTCTCTCTCCATTGAGGTTGGCTTATTTTGCAGTTGCCTCAGAAATCTACATGCTATGGAGTGTGCGAGCTGCACCATGCGATTGTGTCATTAGTCATGTATGACATTTATAAATAGGACTTGTGCATATATTATTTGGACGTTGAATCATAATTTCAGGTTGAATGCTCTGAATCTTCTTCAAGGCACTCACAACAAACACCTTGTATGTAAGCCCAAATCCGCATGATATCATATGGAGAGCCAAGAAACATGATAGACACAAGTATTCTTATACCTTCTATTTGCCCCTCCTTTCTATGAACCCCGCGACAGCGTTTGGGAGGATAAGGAGATGAACGCGTGGATTGAGGGAGTCTTGGTGGCAGGTCATGTTCCTCTGTGCTCTAAGTGGCTGGTTGCAAGACTGAAAGAAGGGAGGAATTCGGCAACGATGGTGTGCAAGCAGTGGTGCTGGAGACATAAGGGGGTCCCATCTGTCTTTTTCGTTTCGCTCGTGGTGGTTAAGAGGATCGGGAGTACAGTGTACATGAGCATATGGAAGGGAAGGACGTGGAAAGATATGCCATAGAGAGGAAGGATGCAGGACTCGAAAGGAGAACAGAATGGAAAAAGCAATGTCATAGTTTCTATCAGAAACATGCAGATCACTGATGAATGGTATTCAATGATTATCGAGGGATATTTTGGGCGCTGATCAGCCTGGAAAAATAAACAGAGGCAATGAGTATTTTTGAGTCTGAAGCTGTTGTCCAGGAGTCTTTGAAGGCATTATAGATGACCTAGCAAGGTCGGGAATAAGAGATGGGAGGTGTTGATGAAGGGCACTCACGAAGGCAACCGACACATGTAGGGAGAGGATTTTGGGGAGATAGAAAAAAGAAGGCTAACAGACTAGCTATGGAGAATGAGTGGACAGGGCATTGTTGAAAAGGAATCGAGGCATAACAGCCCAGGTTCCAAAGCAGTTCACTTTCCTTGGGGAGCTTCTCCAACTATGCTGAAAACGATCGCAGCCATTCTCAGAGATAGGGCTAGAATCTCGCAAGCATTTAGAGCGAATGAAGCTCCTCATAAGCACAAACTGTAAAAAGGGCGACCGTATTCAAAAGTGTCTCTCGGAACACAGATACAAAATAGAAGAGGATACAGAGGGAGAAAAAAGAATTCGGTTGATTTTGTGCAATGACAAAAAGGGATGGGGATTGTTCTCGTTTTCTCCTTACACACTCAATGCAGAGTGCATACTAACATCTTTACCGCTCGAGCTGCTGTTAATGATATCATGTCATCATCATTCCTTCAAAGGGTTGTCCAAGAGAGGAGCGGTGTGATCGCACATTAAGGAGACTTGGAACTGTTCTACCTGAGAGGCAAAACATCCTTCACATCTTGGAGAGACGGTGTTGTATGAACTCTATACTTGCCAAGGACTTCAAAGGAATTTACCTTGATAAATGGGCTGCTTCGAGAGGTAGGATTGACGAAGGACAGATGGATCTCATGGATGCTGGGTATGAATACTTTTGTTATGCGAATGATGTGACCCGCACATGCTCTCCCTCAAGCAAGATTTTAAACGCACAGGTAGATTTCTCTGTCTACAAAACTGTCAGAGGAAAACAGTCCTATCTTATTGAGTTTTATTACATTTGGGTTTTTTTTAGAAGAGTTTCACCTTTGATGTATTGGCTATTCCATGATGCTGTCATCGCTATGTATTGGAAGCCATAGATTGTGTATGTTACTGTTCCTCCAAGCCAAAGCAAAGTAATCTACATCGATTACGGCTACCAGGAAATGGGAGGGAGCCGTTGCGAGTGATTCCGAATGCAAATGTGTGTATGTGTGGATATGTGCGTGTGAAGCTATGCATACATGAGTGTGGGAAGGGAGAGAGGAATGTGAGTGAGGGAGCACGAGGGAAAGTGCACGAAAATGGGTGTGCGTGACGAGCATGTGTGAGAACGGACAGAGTGAAGGGGAATCATGAGAAGCATCATTGGAGATTGAATCTTTACATGCATGTGCATTAGAGTGTGTATTCACTTCTTCTCAGCAACCACAATCAAGTGCAAATCAGGGACGCAAAGCGAGAGAAAGTCAGCTTGTACAAGTAAATTGAGCAAACTATCCCTACATATAGGCAAATACTTGCATCTTTCCCTTGGACCAAGAACCATAACATTTTGGTGCGTTTGCCGGGAAAATGTGAGCTAGTGCATAGGCCTAGGAAGAATCCATTGCGAGATAATTGCGGGCTCTAGGTAATCCAAGTGGATCAATTGCGAGGGGTTAAGCAGAATAAAGGCTTTCACAATCATTTTTCCTTGGCCTTAGGAGCCTCATCAAGGACCCATGCCAATCGACGATCCTCCTAGAGGATATACTGAGAAGATTCATCGTAATTCTCACTGGTTTCAAGGCCTAGCAGGACCCTTAGTAGACGCTGATTTCATATTTGAGGCCAATTTGGCATTTGATCTTCGCACATGGGCCAAGTACCAGTTCTTTTCAAGAGAATATGAAGGACTACAGAATACACAAGATCTAACGCACGTTTGGGCACGAGCGGGATTTACAGAGTATTTTAGCGACCCTCTGCCTAAACCTGATTTTTACAAATTCTTTTACTTAGTAACCACCTTGACAGCTTCAGCGAACAAGGATCTACCTGGCACATTCATGTTACCATCCTTGGTAAATGACCCTCCATTCAGAAGGTTTTATTTGTCCAAAGATTTACTTCGCGCAGCTCTCAAAATACATGGAACACACACTCCGACGGAGCGAGAACGGCTAGTCCCAGAGGAGATGAAACGTGGTGACGTAACTAAGTGGGAGGATATTTCAGCTATAACCCATGAGCTCTCCAAGCCCTTGCGGATATGCATGCAGCACTTTGCTTTCCCAGCTCAAGATCGTTTTACCATGCCCCACAAAAGAATCTGGTTTGGATTATACTTAGCATGTACTGGACCTCAAACGGTTGATCTAGCTAGCTGGATAATTGATCAGCTTTATTTAGCACAACATAGGTGGGAGCGAAAGAAGGTCATCAATGGGTGTTGTGCACTTACAAGGATTATATATATGTGCTTGGCATATGACTTACCCATAGAGCGCGCCATGACCAGTGAGGAACTGAAAGCATTCAAAGGGACCACTAAGAAAGCTAGAAAGGCTAGCAAAGGCAGAGCCGGAAAGCGGATGAGAGGCACTATCCCATGCCTACAAGTCCCAGAATCACCCTCGCCACAACCATCTCCAGAGCAGTCACCGACAGCAGCCACTCCCACAGTACAACCTATTCGTATCAGATTATCAAGACCAGTTGTAACGGAGGGCACCACCAGTACTGTTGCACCCCAAGCAGCCACAACCACAGAACCTATCACCATAGCAGCTGAAATTCCCACCACCATTGGTGCGGAAGCGTTCTCTTTTCCAATACCCCATTTAGAAGCAGAACAAACAGCACCACTGGATCCAACTTTTGATTTTGAGATGAACGATGCATTCTCCAATGAGTTCCAGTTTTCAGAAGGACAATTGTTTTCTCAAGAATTTGAAAGGCCTAGCTACCCTACCACACCCAGGGATCATCCACCAGGACAGATTGTGTCTAGCTCTGATGACGAAAGAACAGCAACCGATGACGACGAAGGAGACGACGAAGCTAGCCAGGGAACTCAGGAATCCCAAGAGCATGAACAGACAGATGGCCAAGGCCAACAAACAGACACACATGGTGATACAAGTACCCATGAAGATGAAACTTACGAAGCAGAAGCTTACACACTGGCTATTAAGAAGCTGTATAGAACTATGGAAAAAGTTTGGGCACGCAAAAAGATGACTGAGGAAGAGAGTCAAGCAATAATAGAACAAGAACTTGTCACAGGCGGATTCGAAGACGCATACATCAAAGGATTCCACGAGTTAGTCAAATCAGTAGGCTCCAACGAAGCCCTCAGGTACCTGCAAAGAAAGCCACTACCACAATTTGACCCCCGCCACGTACAACTAATTTCAAAGCCCGGCGAATACATTCGTGTACCAACAGGAGCACAGTCTTCAAAACAAGCCAGGGAGGCACGCCTCGTCCCCGAAAGTTCGTTGGCAGCAGAAACCATCCTTGTAGATTCCCCACCCCGCGCTACAACTGTACATACCTCAGTAGTAACTGAAGTACCAACCACCCCAACCGCTCCTCCATCACCGCCCGTCCATCCAGCCTCCCCTCTTCACCCTCCTTCCCCCAGACCAACATCTTCACTCGTCGGTGGCGTAGCAGAAATCATCTTTATGACCACTAACCCCACAATTCCTGCACCCATTAGACCTAGTCTACCCCCTCACACACCCACCTTTTTATCCAACCCATTCCTCCATCCATCTTTTCCATCTTTCCCCACAACTCCCAGACCCCTTTTTCCATTCCCACCGCCATTAACCTTCTCCCCCGTCTCACCTCCCCGACCCACTGTAACCCCTTTTTCCCCTTTCCACCCAGCTGCACCAGCCAGTCCCCCTGTAGATTACTCCTCAACCTTTGTAAATCCCGTATTTACACCAGCATAAGCACCCACAGTCACACCCATATTCACGGTCACCGCACTGGACACGTCCAATGAGATGGACATCTCACCACCCACTGCACCATCACTCACTTCACTCACGGCACAAACATATTTAGGGACCTCACAATTTTCCACAATCACCACAACATCCACCTTCCCACCCCCATTCCCCGTTCCCTTTGCATCTATACCCACTGCATCTTCATTAAGCACCCCATTAATACTATCACCCACCGTAGATAATGCATTTCGACAGATGTTCATGTGTATGACGCAAGTAAGAGATGAGTTCACATCTCTTGGAGATAATTACCAGCAGCTGCAGAGGACAACCAATGACTTACAGTCGCAGCTTAATTTATTGTCTATTGAGAATGCCTCTCTGAACACCTGATACCAGGAATTACGCGAGGCATATCACAAATTGGAAGTAGAAAGTGAAGAAAAGACCAAGGAAGCCACTGCTGACCTGGATAACTTACTAAGAGCCCAGACAGTCCGCAATGCAACGCTAACACGAAACATGGGATTACTCAGAAGACATCTAGCAGCAGCAAAGGAGGAAAACCAGCGCTTACAGGACCAGAATCGAGAAAACTTAGAAGCCGCCCTAGACACTCCAGACCAACCACTCAGTCCTAGTCGGTTCAAAGCCATTCCCTCAGACTCGATGAGGATGCTGCTAGAAGATCATGTAAGACTGCTAGATGAATACGACCGCATGAGCGAGGAGTTACAGAAACTCAAAGAAGATCATAAATTACTCCAGTTACGAGCACCGACACACCCAGACATACCAGCACCTGTGGACCCCTCTCTTGACATCTTAGAGGAACTCAACGCATTACGGGCCCAGGTATCAAACCTCGAAGCAAGGATTGCAGTATATGAAGCACCACCAAGGCCAGATTCGCCACCGGAGCTACCAGCTGAGGAAGAAACTGTCACCATCCCGGTGGAGGAAACGTTTGAAGAGGCGTATGAGCCACAACCCATCCCAGGCGGACGCGTCACGGCCGAAGGCCAGATGACTTACGAACTCCCTGTTACCGTTAGTGTCCATGTGAAAGGCCAAATGGCCACCGGACACTTCTTTGTATATGTTCTTTAATAAAACATATAGTGGCCTGGTCAGTCACAGACTGTAAGTTCGACCGCATTTGTAAAACCTAAGAAGTCTGTTTTCGTGCTCCCTGTGTACTGCGTTTTCTGCGTATTCTACAACATCTGTGCGTAGTACTGTGTGTGGCGACCAGAGCTCGGTTTTGTACTTTGAGCATATCGTCGTGGAGCTCTCGAGAAGGAGAGTCCAGTGTGGTGCACGCCATCGAATTACTTCACTCCCGACCCCCGCGTGGATGAAGACAATTGAGGAACTTGGAACAACGCACTCAGCTAGAGTAGAGGCACAATTACATGCCATGGCGATGATCGAAGAAAGAATTTTACAGTCTCCATTCTTTGCTCATTTGGCCCCGCGACGATACATATCTGGGCATGAGCTACAGTATAAATGGCTGAATACCAGTTAGCCATTGAGAAAGAGACAGGTAAGAAACCATCGCATGCAACTCAATTCGAGGAGGACGATCTACCACTTGATGCGCAGCAAGGAGAGATCTATCAACCAGAGTGGCGCAAAGATTTACTACAGAAGTATCCAGAAATGATGAGTACATGGGTAAAGGCACCTTTGCACTTAAAGTACAACCCATGTTGGGGACCAGTACCACGACGCCGCTCCTGGACAGCCTTTGCTATTAAGGTACAAAACAATAAGCAGTGCCAGGACTGGTTGAATTACCCCTATTTTAAGCCACCCATTGAGTGACCAACTGTAGGCTACATGATGACTACAATTCGCCACTGGCTCCCTAGATTAAAGCATATGGATGATATAGCAGCGCACATGACTGTCAAAATCTTTGACATGATGCAAATGATTTTTAAAGTCTTCCGACGCGTCAAGGCACCTCATGTAAACACCCCGGGTTTTGAGCATGGCAATTTCGACCTGGTATATGATATGAGTACAACGCCATCGGTACGGGTGTGTTATGCCTGGCATTGCAGAATAAAGTACCTACCGGCATGCTACAAGCAGACGTTCGAAGAGATGTTCACAACCGGCTTCTGGGAATACCATTCAGAGGTATTCGTAAGCAGGCCTACACATTTATTACACTTATTTGCCTATGAACGAATGGTCTATTCCACACACTATCAGCTCCCGCCACCGGAAGAACCGCAACCAATAGACTGGGAGAAACTCGAGGCCGACCTGGCCCGAGGCATTCGTATCTCCGAGCACACCCTCGCTCAAGACCTCCTACAAAACTATATGCGGCAGACCTCACAACAAGGTTCTGTCAGGGACGACAGAAGCGAGAGGGAGGGGGGTGTTGGAAGCAGCGAGAGACATAGAAGACGCGGAAGCATGTAACGACGCAGGGAGCCAGTCGAATCTTTTTTCAAAGAATTATGTTTTCAAATACTTTTCAAAGACCTCCAACATTGATTTTCATCACTAATGTAACATATGTAACATAGAAAAACCCTTTTCTTAATTTCTCGCTCCATTTTGTGCAAGCCGAGGAGTCCTCGAGCTTGAGGAGCTTAGGTAGAACAAGCGTATCAATTTTCGTTATTTTTAGACACCGTTTACCCTTCCAAATAGCATCTAGGACCTAATTTTTAACTATGCCGGTCACTAGATGTGAAACCGATCAAAACTAGTCTAGAAACTATAAAAAGAGCTAGAGAGCTCATTTTTCAGGTTAGCTTGTTTGAGTAGAGAAGAGCTTAGAGCTATTTTGAGCTTGTAAGAGTGTTCTTGAGTAATAGAGTGGATTTCTCACCTTCCATTGTGTCTTGCTTGTCTCTTCGTAGTGTGTGTATGTGTGTGTGCATTTCTATGCTTCTCACCTTCACTCTCACTTCATCTCACATTCACGATCTTCATATCACTCCTATCTCTTCCGCGGATTGACATTAAGGAGGTGGAGCTTCTTAACGTGGTTCTCACCATTGTGCTAGAGCAACATATATATATATATATATATATATACATATATATATATATATATATATATATATATATATATATATATATATATATATATATATATATATATATATATATACACACACACACACACACACACACCCATATATATATATATATATATATATATATATATATATATATATATATATATATATATATATATATATATATATATATATATATATATATATATGTGTGTGTGTGTGTGTGTGTGTGTCACACACTCTCTCTCTCCCTCTTCTCTCTCTCTCTCTCTTTCAATAGGTTTTTATACAATAGTTGTTGTTTTCTCACCTTCCATTGTGTCTTGCTTGTCTCTTCGTAGTGTGTGTGTATGTGTGTGTGCATTTCTATGCTTCTCACCTTCACTCTCACTTCATCTCACATTCACGATCTTCATATCACTCCTATCTCTTCCACGGATTGACATTAAGGAGGTGGAGCTTCTTAACATGGTTCTCACCATTGTGCTAGAGCAACATATATATATATATATATACATATATATATATATATATATATATATATATATATATATATATATACACACACACACACACACACACACACACATATATGTGTGTGTGTGTGTGTGTGTGTGTCACACACTCTCTCTCTCCCTCTTCTCTCTCTCTCTCTCTTTCAATAGGTTTTTATACAATAGTTGTTGTTTTCTCATAGATAGGCACACAAAATCATTTGTGCTCTTCATCTACTTCCCAAATCACATACTTTGGTCCAGACATGGAAACTTACTTGATACACAAACAATCATGCACTTATCTTTTGAAGCAAATCTTAGTTCAATTGTTTTAATCAATTTGAAGTTTTTGCAGTGCCTCTGATTCAACCTAATACCTCCAACGACTACATCTTTTTTATGGATTCGTTAAAGAACTAATAATCATCTAGCAATTGCATGCAAAATTACCTATTAGAGTTGGTCATAGTCCTATTGTATATATCATGGTGAATGGTGCATCAATATTGAATCTTTAATAAGCACCAAGAATTTAGCAGTTCCATCTCTAAGCAAGTACCTGACATACCTTTAACTTTTTCTCTCATTCAAGCGCAAAACATGTAGCTCTATCTCACTCCCTTCCACTCACATCTCTCTCTCTACTTTCAACATGCACATACAGGTCAGCATCATTCTCACTCTTCCCCTCCTCCACACTCACACACATTTTTGTGCAGACAAACACACACAGACACGATCACACACACAAACACTGCCATATACACAAGAATATAATTGTATGCCAACAAATAAGACTACTTATACACATCGAAATATGTATGCATGTAGAAATGCTCAAAAAATAAAGCTCTACAATTATGAGGAAGAAGCACAATAATCCTTCTCTCGATCAAATATACATAAACTGGCACAAAGAGATAACATGTGGAAGAATGTTCTATGATAATGAATGAATGGATGAATATGTTATACAAGGAATAGAATAACAAGATAAAGTCGTAAGAACTAACCACCTCCATATTGTGACTTTAGATTCTTCGATCTTTACATGTCTTCATCTATTTGTCAAAAAAAATATAAGGGCAAAATTAATGTGAGTGGATGAAATGACTATACTTGGAGATGACTCAGGTAGCTACCTCCCTTAACTCAAACATATAAGAGTGACCTTGTAATCTTTATTCATAAGAAAAAGACGATCTATGGGATTCTCCCCATTGACCAGGCCTCTCTCATGAATGAAATTGCATCAAGTTCCAATCATAAGATTTAGTTTTAAAGAAGTAATGTGAAACCATATGCTTTATCAAGTAAGCATTATGTGTCCTCCCTCTATGCATGCATCGAATTCTAGCAGATGCATGCATACCATACCATACACTTAGCTCTTGTTGTCAACTTTGACACTCACGTTCTCTAACACCATCCTTTCTGTGTGTAGTAAGAAAACTTGTCCTCCTTGGGCCACTAGACATCTCATTTGAGGCAATCATACGTGCCCTTTTATTTTCTCGTGTTCTTCATGTTGAGTGCTAGATTCCTCCCCAAGCACCCTCCAAGCAGGTGCACATCATACAAAAAAAGGAAAAAGAATCACATGCCCTCCAAGTAGGTGCACATCATGCAAAAAAAGAAAAAGAATCACATGGCAACTACATTGTATTCATATCTTCCATTGCAAATAATTTTCAACGAATCTCAATTTATGCAATTTCATAGTGGGGTTATTTTGCATTTTTTAGAAAATATTTACATCCTAATGTAGTGTTCTGACCTTGCGTATTATAAACACATTGAAATTACCATGGAAATAGGTCTATGCTTCCATCTTCATGATTCTAGAGATGCATTTGTTGTTAATATCTATATGCAAGTGTTTGGATGCTTAATTTAGATATGTAATACATAGCTTGACATTTATTTTTCTAAAGCTTGAAATGATAAATTTTATGCATATCCTAAATGCCAAGCACTGGTAGTAGTAAAGGATATTTTTTTTCTGATCGAGTGGTACCCTAAATCTTGGGTTGTTTCATCCCAAGGGGATAGTTACCATCAGATTCAAAAGGATTTTCAAACTTTAGGCTAGATGTTATGTCATGTGTGTCCATAAATCTCTTTGCGTATTATGGTAGTGATGTGTGTGTAACATTCCGTTTCTTACAACATTTGAGAGTTGGAATAATCTTTACTTCCAATCAAAAAAATAAATGCTAAGAATGGATTATGATCCCATGCTTATCGTGGTTCATTCCACACCTTGTAATTCATCGTATCACAAGATTATTCTTCTTCTTCATGTTGTTTTTGTGTGTTCTTACTCCACCAAAATTCAACACATATGTTAAAATATATTGAGTTTTTACATATGAAAGAGATCACGAAACCAAATTTCAAAACCTGAGTTATATTTGTAGATGAACAATTACGAATTTTTATGAAATATATACGACTTGTAATGGATTATTGTGATAATATTATCAAGGAAATGGTTCAAGTAGGAGTGAAATTGGTTGTGGATGAATGTTCCATGTCATTATTATGAAAACTGGTCCATGGAGTGGACATGGATATGAGACACACACACACACAATCGCACATATATATATATATATATATATATATATATATATATATATATATATATATATATATATATATATATATATATATATATGTGTGTGTGTATATATATATATATATATATATATATATATATATATATATATATATATATATATATATATATATATATATATATATATATATATATATATATATATATATATATATATATATATATATATATATGTGTGTGTGTGTGTGTGTGTGTGTGTGTGTATGTGTGTAAAAGTGCACTAAATGGTGCACTCATACACATTGAATTTGTTTAATCCATGAAGAGTATATCTCTACCTAGTTGTAGTCAGAGGAATTAAGTAGACAAGATGGATAGATGTCTCATGAAGCTCTCTTGTATTCACCTAGCAACTTTCCTAGTCATCCAAATATGGACACTTCAAAGTGTGTGAAAGATGATCAACACAACAAATACACCACCATAAAATCCTGGGTGATTAGGGTAAAAGTTATTCGATTTGGGTGATCACGAGAAAAGTTAGTCGATCATGATAAAATCATGAGTGATAAGATCCACATGATAAATTCTGCCATGATAAAATATTTGGCAATCATGATAAAATTTATGGCAATCAAAGTTCAGGCAATCATGATCAAACCCACCATGAACACAATCAAAAGCTACAAGATCACGATCAAAGCACCACAATCACGATCAAACCCACCACAATCATGATCAAACCCACCATGATCATGAACAAATCTAGGGTGATCGACAATAAAAAATTCTCTTTGTCACCATTTACATCTCCAAGGTCGGGCTCACATCGACAATCAAAAGAAGATTGTTAATCACAAAGATGGATATATCTCCCTTGTTACTTGTCAAGATTGAGATTATGATGGGAGATATATCCATCTTTGTGATTAAGAATCTTCTTAAAGCTTCTACACATGAACTTAAAACAATAACACCATCTATATCTCTATACAGAGTCAATAATAGTTTTGGTTTGTCGATAGACACAAAATGTTACGAGCAAACAACTTGTAATTGCAATAAAATACAAAAATCACTTAGCCTTAAAAGTATTAAGCACATATGTAAGCAATTAGAAAGTCTCGCACATCATAAAGCATGCAAAACCAAGTCATAAAATATACCTGAAAAATTGTGCATGAATTTTGCAAGAAGAAGAGCTCTCTTACTCATATTAGCAAAAAGTCTTCATAAATGAGGATTTTTTATTTTTCATAGTGGTTTCTTAAGATCGCTCCTTTTTTATTTTCAAGACTTATAAAATATAAAAGAAGGTACTCAAAAATACTCTTTTTTTGTTGATTTTTGAGGGACGACTCTTCCCTATTCTTTAAAATACTTACAACTATTCTATTCAGAAAGTTTTGGGAAAAATATGAAAACTTTTTATGTAACTACCATAGTGTCTAACATTCTGTTCTTCCTCTCATTTTGGATTGTGAATCTTCATTTGATGTTGAGAGCTTCATTCTTTTTCTAACTCTTGAACTTCATATGATCTTCTCCTATTTTCTTGATTATTTGTTCATATTTAACCATGTTCATGTACTTTTAAGCTTACATCTAAACTCTATTGTTGCAACTGTAGTGTTGGTTCATGGGTAGAATGAAAAATAGGCCCCTTGTGCATGAGTTTGTAATGTAGCACTATGCATGCATACTTTGGAATACAATACAATAGAGAAAAAATTAACCCTACATAAGTCACTTACATTAAGGAGTCATTAGTGATGGATCAATCAGAAGAGGGTGGTGGTCATAATCTGTACCCTATAAATTACTAGGCTAAAGTGGGAAGAGGGAAAATGACTCCCCTAGGTTCAGGTTTGTCTTTTAAAGAGAGAAGAAATATCATAATCATGTTGTGCTAAAAAATTCATTTTTTTTTTTTAAGTTTTAAAACTTATCATAATACCATTAGATGACCTCCTATCACTTTTTTTGGGTCAAAAGTTATGTTTTTGACTTCTAATTCAAAATTTATGCATGATTAGATATGTGACTTTTAAATCTCTTTTCCCTTCTCGACCTCCCATTTTCAAAAGCCTAAAAGGTAATCTTTTTCTCTCTATTACTACTCTATCGAATGCATGGTGGGATGGTTGCTATTGTACAACATATCTTCATAGTGTCAACCATGAAGTTGGAAAACTCTAATAGAACTAGATATCCTATCCATTGTGAGTATTTCTATACTTTTCTACATGCTTCATGGTGTTGATAAACTTATTAATGAAACAAACTTCTTTTACACACACAAATACATTTTTCCTTCTACATTGATGATTATGGAAGGTAAGAGATTTTTAAAGTTGATTCTCTTCTTAGTCTATAGTGGCTACAACCTCATCTTCGGTCCATATCATCTTTCAAGCATAATATGATAATGGATATACATAATTCTTTGAGATTCACATGAGTGTCTAGATCTATAGGTCTACAATGGACTCTACCAATTCATTGTTTTGTATTCATATTTCAAGTTACTCCTTCTGTAGAAACTCCTAAAATAATCCTATGTAAAGGTATTACATAATAGCTTCCTTAACCTATAAGACACCTTACTTTAAAAGGGATTTGACCAATTGTAAGTAGGTTGTCTATACTAAATATTTTGGGTAGCTTCTCCCATACATAGATAGTAACTTCTCATAAGTCAACTTCATGTGCGAGTAGTCTGTTTTGCACTATCTTGTTCATGGAGATGATACAAATTACTCAAGGTGTTTTGCTACACTAAATTTAAGCTCCAAAGGCCAACTAAAGGTTCTAGGTATTTAAAAGGGTGGGTGTGTGATGATAAGCTGAACCAAACTTCATTACTTAAAAAAACTTTTTTTTTGGAGAGTATAATGAATTGGAAACACACTCACCCACCTGACCTCGTAAGGTAGTGTTACCGTTAGTGTCCATGTGAAAGGCCAAATGGCCTCAAACACTTCCTTATATATGTTCTTTAATAAAACATATAGTGGCATGGTTAGTCACAGACTGTAAGTTCGACCGCATTCGTAAGACCTAAGAAGTTGGTCTTCGTGCTCCTGTGTTTAATGTGTTTTATGTGTATTCTGTAGCATCTGTGTGAAGTATTGTGTGTGGCCTCAGGCGCTCGGTTTTCTAATCCGAGCATATCATCATGGAGCTCTTGAGAAGGAGAGCGCATCGTGGTGCATCGGCATAAAAATACTTCACTGGTATCAGAGCAGTCCGATGCAAAAAGCTTTGTTCCTTTTGTGCGAGTGAAGTGAGCCCCCCCTCCCCCCAAGGCTTACGACTAAGGCGGAGACCAAGGCATAGACCTTGACATACCTTGTCATCCGAGTCACCAAAGTCACCATTGGCGCCTTTGGCTGCGTGCGAGGGAGGACCTCAATGATCAAGGAAGATAGACGTTCTTGGTACTTCCCGAGAGGTCACCCATCCCAGTACTGTTCCCCCCAGAGCTCGCTTAACAGTGGCACCACTAAGCTACACTCTTGTGGTGTCTGAGGAAGGGGAAAGACTAAGGTTGACATTACCTTGAACATGTTTTGGTCCCTCAAAGCTTCATTCTTTGCTTTCAAAGCCTATTTTTTAAGCATTTTTGGGTGTCTTTTGGAGCCATTTTGAGTACTTTCACACATAGTTCTCTTCACACAAGTCCAAGAACATTTTGTACTTCTCCGACAATAAATATCAACCTTTGGGATGTGTTTTCAGCCACACTCATAAAACTACATGTTTCTTGAAAGGTTTGAGTTTTGGTGGGAGCAGCTGCAGCAAATTTATGCAGGTTTTTTGAGCCTAAAACATCATAGTTGATAGACACTTGTAGGTGTTATTGGCTAGTTTTTGGGCTGTGTATTCAACCTTTAGTGTCATTTTACTGCATATATTGAGCACATACACACCATGTACGCTTGTGTGGATACCGCTTATGTACATCCATGTGGTCATTGATATAACGGTTATGTTCTTTGCATAAAGCCTTTTACATCTGATAAAGAGGGTCGTGGTGAGGTTTTCTTAACTGGGAGACACCCAGATGTCAGGGTCTCTTCGGTGATGCAGGTCGAAGACTTACCCAACCTCGCCATAGGAGATGTATGATAGCTGTTCATAGGTGCTCGATAAACCTAGTTGGCTTCTATTGGGTAACTGATTATATGTAGTGGAGTCAGTGATTCACTATGCAGGAAAACATGTCAGTACTAGCAGTTTTATGATATTTTGATACTGTTCATACGCTCACTTTGCAGAGGATACTCTGGCAAAATTTTTCTAGATTTCTAGTTTTGTAAGCTATACAGTGATCGATTTACTCCTTGATACACTTATTCGCTGGTGTTCGGACTCTTCTAGCTCCATTACCATTCTATTCAGTTCTATACCATCATGGCATTAGAGGTCTCAAGCACATCCGGTGGATCAGGGTCTTGTGCTAGTGTTCCGAGCAGGAGCTATAACTTGCAGGGTAAAGACCATTTTGAGATCCGAAAATTTGATGGCAGAAACTTTGCTCTATGGACAAATCAGATTAAAGATGTGCTGATTCAACGGAGGCAATGGAAGCTAGTAAATGGCATTTCAAAGAAGCTTGCTGACATGGATGAAGATGATTGGGATGAGCTAGATGAAATGGCCAGGTCTATCATTTGGGCTAGCTTGCCAAGGTCCCAAGCCCAGGGGATGCCCTAAGGTACCAAAGTAGTAATGGGAATAAGTGTTGGTTGCAAGATGGCCACATGTTCACACTAGACTATTCCAGATCATTGCTATTTTTAGAGTACAAGAGGGTATATATGGATGGGAGGAGATTCACACACACATCATTGAAGTCATTGTCTTACACTTGGTATCAGAGCCAAGCATCATCATCTTTTCTTGTTTCTCGTGCATTTTTCTTGTATGGGTCTTCTTTTTCATCATTGTCTTCAACCGTGCTCATCTCCATCATCTACAGAAGATTTTCGAGTAAAAGTATAGCTAGGAGGAAGCAAAGGAGCCCATAGGACCCCCCCTCCCCAATGATTGACGCATGGCACCCGACAAGGTACACACATTTCTCCCACAATACTCACATGTAAGTGCTGCTCAGTAAGAGGATTCGTATGCACATAAAGCGCTGTTGAGTAGGAGGATTCAGCAGGAGGATAAATAGGGCATGATTCTCATGCCATCATCAGGTGGATACATTCTCTTCCCTTGCTTGTGATGAAGACCATGTGATGGCTAAGTGCTATATGAAGGCAGTTGAATGTACTTTCCTTCGTATATGGGATAACAAAGTGACAAACGCACTGTTTTGAGCTACAGAGAGAGAGAGAGAGAGAAATCGAATTATATGCCTTTCAAAGTTAATTCTCCCTTATAGGGTACAATTAGATCACCTACTTATATCCACTCTTTTGTTCATACCATGAGCATTCGACCTCCAAACTCTAAGCTTTTTGTTGCTGACCATAGCCCTCTCAGAGATCTTTTGAAAGAGTGGCTGAAAGTCCCCTTTTGGTTTTAGTCTCAGTTAGTTTTAGAGTTTTGAAGTTTGCCATTCCTCTTCAACAACCATATTTTGATCATCATTTTGAAGCACAACTTAGCGGGGAAGACTTGGAAAGCTATTTTGACAGAGTGTGGACCATCTTCAAGACTTGTGCATGCCTGTAAGTTACTTTTTGAACTTCTAGATAAGTCTCTTGTCAATTTATACGCATTCTTGCTCTCTTTTTGCACCATATTGCATATAGGACATGCAAATTTTCCATAGTGCCTAGAGTATACACATAGTTAAGACGTGGATTTGTCTTGTACAGTGCATGTATTCTTCTTTACAGGGATAGGTAAGTATTTTCTTGCAAGTTAACAAGGAGAAAAATCTAAAATTGTCAGGGTGTGTAATTAACTTTGGTCTATTTGGTTGGATCATGCCTGTCGGCACTGTTATCATGGAAATTACTTGATGATTACTTGGTATACTTTTTCTAGTTTTCAAAATAACATCGTAATGCTGTCAAATTTTTTAGAAAATTAGTATGCATATGCATTCAAGCATATAAAACATACTAAAAGTTTCTTAATTCTTCATTAAGCAAAATCTTGTGATTGTGTAGTTTCTGTTGCCACTTACTTGTTTTGAGTGTACATATCCAAACTATATAATGATCAAGATGAATGATACATAGCATTCTGATCAAAGAATTGTATAAACTTGTGGATATCTAGTAGTTATCACCATTTGGGAAAAATTAATTCAAGGATAAGCCTAAAGACAGTCTTAAGACAAGGGCAGATGTTGCCAAGGTCATTGGAATGAGGAACTTAATAGTTTCACAGCTAAGAATTCTAGGATTTCTAGTTAGAACCTAGAATAGAGGATAGTTCATCCTCAAATATTCCATGATCTAGAAGAATGCAAGTGGCATCTTGATCTAAAGGAATAAAGTCAAGTTTGAAACATATAAAGTAATACATTTAGAAAGAGATGAGAATGTTTAAAGTAAAAAGAATTTCCCTTTTGCCGAAAGGAAAAATTGAGACAAGAGCTAGTTTTACCAAGGTCTCATGAGTTAGAAACTTCAAGGTAAGAGGTCTCAAGGTGATTTAACACCTTAGAAGAGAACTCTATGAACACCTACAAGTTTAGGATGCTTATAAATTAAGTATCTAGTTCATAAGTAATTTCTATAATTACATAGCTATGAGTTCTAATACACATTTCTATGTGTATAGAACAAACAAGTTTATTTCACAAGAAGTATAGACTTCAGATTTGTGGAATAAAAAGCAAGTTTGATTAGAATGCCATAGTTAGAAACTGGTAACAGTTTAACATGGGCAGATGGGGTAATACCATCTATCTATCTACCTAAGAATGAAGAATAGAGATCCTATATGGACTCATTTTCATTAAGCAACCGAGGCAAATCTATAGGCCAAGAACTCTAGAGTGGCCAAGATACACAGAAAGGCAAGATTTGCACAAAGCAAACAAGGCAAGTATGTGGGTCAAATACTCAAGGGTGGCTAAGATATACAGAAAAGCAAGGTTTGCATTTATTAGACAAGGCAAGGTTGTCTCCAATGGGGAGTGATTATAC
Organism: Ceratopteris richardii; assembly: GCA_020310875.1. Classification (NCBI taxonomy): domain Eukaryota; kingdom Viridiplantae; phylum Streptophyta; class Polypodiopsida; order Polypodiales; family Pteridaceae; genus Ceratopteris; species Ceratopteris richardii. Next base: position 28,232,368 of record CM035429.1, read on the forward strand.
AAAAATGCAAGGTCTACAAGTAAGAAACTCAGTTCCAAATGGAAGACAAGTTGACAAACAAGTTTGATGTTTCTATTTACAGTACATCATAAATAGTGACCAAGTAAAGTGATCAAGTTTGAGCATGAGGGGAGGCGTCTACTGATCCATGGAGAACTAGATCTCCAAGAGACATGATTCATAAACACTACCAAGTTGTTTGAAATTGATTTATTTTTGGTACTTTATGCATTCGTCGTGTATTATGATGGATTCATGTAGTCATGGAAAATCTAGTTGGAATGCTTCAGTGCTTTTAGTGAAAGTGAGAGCAGAATTCCAAGAGTTTTCCTTGAAAGAACTATAGAAAGGGTTGATTAGACCGAGGATCTTATAGGATGTGCATTGATTACCAAGCACTCGATAAGATTACTATCAGACACAGATATCCCATTCCCAAGATTGATGATCTTTTGGATGCTCTAGGTGGAGCCATTGTATTTAGTAAAAAAAATTAAAAAGTGGATACCATCAAATTAGAGTAAGAGATCATGATGTACATAAGACAGCTTCTAGGAACCATTTTGGTCATTATGAGCATTTAGTCATGCCATTTGGTTTGACTAATGCACCAGCGATATTTATGATCTTAATGAATGATATTTTAAGACCATTCATTGGATAGTGTGTTGTTGATTTAGTTGATGATTTGCTAGTGTATAGTAGGACTATACATAAGCATGAAAATCATCTGAGATCAGTATTAAATGTGTTAAAAGAAAATCAATTGTATGTTACTCCAAAGAAGACTCAGTTGTTTCTTTTGAGGATAGAGTATCTAGGGCATGTGGTATTGAACGATGGCATTTAGATGGATCCCAAGAAGGTTTCAATTATATTATCTTGGCCTACTCCTTAGGATGAGGGGTGGTTACGATCATTTCTAGAACTTTCTGATTTTATCAAAAGTTCATCTTTTCACATTCATCAATAGCAGCTCCTATGACAAACTTGCTTCAAGGCAAAGTTCTATTTGCATGGAAGCAAGAGAAGCAAGATAGTTTTGATACTCTGAAACTAGCTATTTCAAAGCCTCCTATACTCAAAGTAGTAGATCCATAGAAACCCTTTGAGTTAGAGACTGATGCTAGTGGCATAGCCATAGGGACAATTTTGAGCCAAGATGGTAGGCCAATAGCTTTTGAAAGCAAGAAAATTGAGTAGTGCACAATGCAACTTGCCAGTACATGAAAAGGAGTTGTATGCAGTGGTGTACTCAAAGTCTAGAGACATTATCTTTATGGTGGATACCTTAAGGTATACACAGATCACCATACACTTAAGTATTTTTGGAATCAGCCATTAAGTATTTTTGTAATCAGCCAGATCTTTGAGGTAGACAAGCTTGTTGGGCTGAGCTCACACAGGAGTTTCACATGGAAATCCTATATAGAAGGGCAAAGAGAATGTAGTAGCTGATGCATTATCACAGATAATGTATCAAATGAGCTTTAAAGTTCTAGAAAGCACATTTCTTCAAGAGATAAAGGAAGCACATGTGGAAGATCCATATTTGTTATAGATTATTAGAGTCATCAATGATGAATCTATTATAGGATACGAGACAGTTCCAACTGTTTCTTCCCCTAGCAGAACGAACAAGTCCGTTCTCTATTCCAGTTTCTCATAGGAGAATGGAATTGTTAGATGGAACGGAAGGTTTGCATACCATATTCCCGGGATTTGAGGAGAAATTTCATGCATGATAACCATGATCTGCCCTGTGCAGGACATCAAGGTGTTGACAAGAGAATATAGCTTGTTAGAAGAACATTTTGGTGGCTTGGATAGCCAGAGATGTCCACACTTATGCTCAATAATGCTTTATGTGTCAAGTCAACAAAGTAGAAAGGGTAAAGACACCAGGTCTTTTGCATCTTTTACAAATTCTAGATCATAATTGGGATAGTGTATCCATAGACTTCATAGTCGGGTTACTGTGGACCCAAAGGAAGCGGGATACTATCTGTTAGCTCAGGAAATGGTTGGTTTTGATGCACTAATGTGGTTCTATTTGGCAGGAAAATACGTTTGATTTCAGGTACTTGAAGAGTTGATTTGATATTTGATGAGAAGTATTTGGAGATAATGGTAAAGGAAAGCAGGGCTATCGACTATGAATTATAATGAGAAGTCAAGCATGGGCTGTTTGAACGGGAAAGGACAAGAACTCGAACAAGAAGAAACTGTGAAGAATGTTTCGATTTGGAGGATTCCAGTGATGGTGGGATCTTCTTATTGCAGATTGCAGGGATGTGGAGAACAGGGATTGAGCATGGAGAAGCCTCCTAAGAACATAGGAAATACTGACGTGCAGAGGAAATTCGAAGCGGCTTCGTTTCGAGGAGGCATGCTTTCTTATCAAACATCAAATACAATCGCTTGACCGATTTCCGGAAATTGATCTTCGACACATCGTTGGAAAAAATTCAGAGATGTGGAGGTGCTCAACCATTCTGTTGTTCTCATCCCAAAGGCTGGTTGTTTTGATTGTCAGAGAATAAAAAAGCCAAATTTGCAGCTTTCTGTTTTGTGTGCAGGAAGTAGAAACTTCTTTTGTTTTTTTCCACAAATTGGGCGGCAGACCGTTACCTCTCTTTTCCGTTTTATGGTTTGTTTTGTTCTTCAGGGAATACTGGAAAAAGGGGGTTCTGCCATAAAGAGGGAGGATTGTTTTTTCTTTTGGTAATGGTTTTGTGCAGGTATCCCGGAGGGGGAAGGGCGCGATTGTTTTTTGCTTTGTTGAGCAGGAAAGTGGGGGTTTTTTTCTCCTCTCTCGAGTTTTGCCGATATCAAGCAGTGAAGAAGAAGAAGGCCTCATCAAGTATTGACCAAGAAAAGGTTTCACATTCCGTTGCTGCATCTATTCTGCGTTGGCTAATCATCAGAGTCGAAGGGGAAAGGAAGACTTATGAAGAGAGAGAGCCACAAAAGTGCTACGCTGATCTTCCACAGTTGTCGACCTTTAAAGAGAGAAGATGCATGACAAAGGTGGAACGTGACAGAGATAGCGCTCAAAAGATTATTGAAGGGGGAAGCTGACGACTCGAGGATTTGATGGATGAATTGTAGGTTTTCTGTTTTCTCTTATGATCTGAGTTAAACAATTTGCAAATATCATTTGTTGACCTCTATCAGGATTATGTTCCTTAACACCATGCATTCCCGATTCATCAGCCATCCTCGTGATTCATAGGAGTTAAATCTGATACAGGAAAAGCGCAAGACGTCTGTGCATGTTGGCTTATGATTACCTTTATGTTGATGTCTTGATATTTTGGTTTTTTAAAACCTTCTGTGACATGCGGAAATTCTATCTCAAGTTATTTTTGAACTTTTGTCCAATCCAAATACTGTTCGGATCTGTAGTCTGGATTTTATTGTTGTGGAATATGACCTTATCTAAACATATTCTAATGATAGGTTTCTAAAACAGCTAAACTGTGCTGTTGTGGGCTTCAAAAAATAGTTGTGCTTTCAATATTTGTTTTACATAAGAAGATGGTTGTACTTTGCAAAAAAAAAAAAAAAGAATGACATTGAAGCAAATGAGCAATGAACCAAAAAGAAGAAGCCCAGGATTCAAGTGTCTCGACTACTGCAGACCTAACCAGTGAACTATCTGGATGAGAATTTCAATTCTGGAAGAAACAATTTGAATGATAAAGTGGTGCTAAAAAGTCCGAACAGGTAAGTGTTCACGCCCAGCAGATTTTGTAAACAGAGCTTGAAGCAGATTCTGCAGATAATAAAGTAGGGAGGATGCAATATTACATATGTTTGGGCGGCAGTGCTATCATGGTATCCAGCTTTGTACAGGTGCATGCATTTTTGGCATCTTATGTATTTCGTCTGCACTAGTTACAATTACAGAATTAGTTTGTTTTCGTGAATCTTGGTACGCCATTCTTTTACATATTTTGTTTGGAGTTTTATGTATCCATTTCAAGTTAAATATGAAGCGCTCAATTTATGCGCTCATTATGTTGTGTAATTCAAGACCTATGCTTGGGTTATAATGCCGTCGCTTCTTTTGTCCTGAGTTTTTTTTCCGTTTTTTAGTGATTAATACACTTTACCATATCGTACAAAACCAAAAGGTTTGGATTTTGATGAACTAAGATCCACGATAGGGCTTCACTTGACGCATACATACATACTTTGAGATAGAAAGTGATAAGCTCTACACACTTTCTCATAAAACTAATGGCGAAACTTTGTGCAACTAAATTATCATTTTTTATGCAGAAAAATAAAACGTAGGATATTGTGTTGTCTCGTGCCCGAAATGGACGAGGAAAAAGTAGCGAGGAAAATGGATGGGAGGTTGGAGTAAATGTGTTTGAGAATATACATAGAAATAAAACTTATGTCCTCCTTTCTAAATGGACAAACGCAATTGAAGAACTGAACTTCAACATAGAGATATAATGGGACTTTCATTATTTGCAAGCAGCTCAATGTGCGCAATGTTTAATTTCCCATTTGTGTTTTAAACGTGAGGGCCACTTTAATCTGTATACAAGAAAAGATAAGAAGTAGTGCCCTTTCTTGGCACCCTGTGTGCACCCCGAAGCGCGCAAGAATCGGACCACATGAGTGAACCCGACGTGAAAGGAGGGGTTAGGGGAAACCAAAATTGACCTAGTTTCAGGAGAATTGGGTAAAACATCATTGTGTAAAGGCACTTTTCCTTGGACTCAGAGGCTAAACATTTGGGTGCGTCTGTCGGGAATAGCTTGGCACGTCTCTATAAGAGAGTGCCATAAGTTTGCCTAGCGCCACATGTTGGCCGAGCTTGCGGACCCAAGATCTAGTACATGAGCGAGGGGAGCTCATCCTCACGAGCAACACAAACTCAAAGAGAGGAACGGGCTCAGAGAAGAGCCCTTGAAAGAGAAAGGAAGAGGTGGGAACTGCAAGGCGAGTCAACCTCGACTAGCTCGAAGAAATCTACTAAAAATGTGTACTCTCGTAGGAGAGTCGCGAATCAAGTGCGAAAGTTTGAAGGAGGGATCTTGAGGCCGTGTGTGCTAAATTTCTAGGATCGAAGTGATATTGACATCACACCTCTGTTTGAAATGGCTCAGCAGATTTCGGTTCAGTTGGGGGACTTCACCAAGTTCTCAGGTGCTTGGGACGAGGATCTAGATAGTTTTATCCAATTGTTTGAGGTTACGTGTGCGGCCAATGAGGTAGTAGACCAGGCTCAAAGGTTGAGGATCTTTCCAGCTACTCTTCGTGATGAGGCAACCAAACTGGTATGGGAATTTGACACCTCAAGAGTGTGGAACTTATCAGATGCTCAAGCAAGCCTTCTTGGCAAAGTTTCGACGACAAGGCTTCCAAGATAGATTGGCCCAACAGATGGATTACTTGCGACAAGGAGTCAATGAGAGCATCGATAACTACATTCAGAGAATGGAAACGTTGGTAAGAAAGATGGGTGCGAATGCCCCGAACGATGAGACATTGAAAAGAAGATTCATTTCGGGATTGAGAGATCCTATGGCACAGCAGCATATCAGCCTGACAAGACCTGCAACTTTAATGGATGCTAAGGAACAAGCAAGGCTTTGGGAGGAAGTACAATTATGCCAACAAAGGAAGATGGAGCTCTTATACGAGCCAATGGGAGGCCCAGGTAACATACCAATAAAAGATCCGAGCCAAGGAAGTCCCGCATTGACGACCCCAGCTTTTGTAGCTGCCACTAGCACACAAGGCGAGGTAAAGCCTGCGCTAACTGAAGAGCGAATATTGGAGTTGGTCGCACAAGCTATAAAAGCTGCCACAATGACCCAGGAAACATACAGTAAAACCAGAGGTGACTACAAACCCCAATCAAGTGTTTCGATCAAATACATGGTGTGGAAAGTGCCATGGTTACGGCCATTTGGCTTCAGAATGCCCTACAGTCTCAAGAGTATTCACAGATAGATCACCACCTAGAATGCGTTGCACTTTTTGTGGAAGGACAAATCACACGGAGGACCGATGTTATAACAAGAGAGCCTATGAAGAGAGGACCATGAAATCGGGAGATACAAGAGAAAGACCTTACACGGGATTGCCCGCTCAAAGTGTCCCATCTACATCTTGTTGGGAAAACAGACCTACTTATGGATATGGTGCTTAGGGTCAAGGAGGAGACTATCCAAGAGGAGCCGTACGTGATCAAAGAAGAGATGGTCCAATCCAGTGCTGGAGATGCCATGGCTTTGGCCATACTCAATCTAGATGTCCAAACAAAAAGAAACCAATTGATTATACCCCACTATGTAGGTACTATAGTGGAGAGGGCCACTTTGATGAAGATTGTCCAAAACGACGAGCCGTCGCCGGCAAGGAAAAAGGACCAGTAGGGTCCTCGAATTATGTTGATACTCAGATGCATTCCACATCGAGAGCTCAAGAGCACATTCCTATGATCGGAGTAGTGTTCAAGACACCGAACCCTCAAGAAGGCTCTAGCTCGTCAATGCATTTTGTAGATGCTTACCAGGCCAAGAAACCACATAAAGAACCAACTGTGGCAGTAGTCACAAGGACCCAAGAGTATTTAAAGAAGCATCCAGAAGACGAAAGCGAAAAAGCAAGCCAAAAGAAGATAGCTGAACATGAAGAGGTAGAAAACCAAGTTGGAGGATTTGCTGAGTAGCAAGAGTTTGAGGATGGGGAAGAGATAGAGATTCTTCCACCAGTGACCAAGGAGTTTGTGCCAGGCATAGCACCATTCCCTGAAAGATTGAAGGCTCCTAAGAGTAGGAAGGAAAGACATAGTTTGGAGGAAGTGGATATTGTAAAGTTGCTCGCTGACACGAAAGTCACGCTAGACATTGGCACATTGCTGACTTGTTCACCTGTATATAGGAAACAATTCTACAACAAATATATTAAGAAGCCGAGGAAAGCTCGATATAAAAAGAGAGAAGATAAAGATGTCCAAGGGATCATTCAAAGTATTACGACGCAAATTGATTCGAATGCTCCAGCTGTGACAGTCGAGATTAAAGGGTATGCAGTCCTCGATGCTCAGTTAGTTAGTGGAGCCGCAGTCAACCTTATGACTGAGTTCATGATGAAAGCTTTGGGCCTCAACCACATGGAAGAAACTCCGATGTCCTTGAGAATGGCAGATCAAACACAAGTGAAGCCTAAGGGTCTTTTGAAGAATGTAAGCACAACTGTGGGCGGTCTAGAGTTTAAAGTTGATTATCTGATAGTAAGACCAAGGACCTCATAGGCTACCTTCTCGATCTTACTTGGACGGCCATGGATAGTGCAAGCCGAATGTGTGCACGATTGGCGCACAGGATTTATCACAATTGGACCAAGGGCTGATCGAATACAACTTCAAGTATCTCCAAACTTGACCGGCAAGAGATTGACAACAGCTGAGAAAAGGGAGCAAAAAGCAAAGGAAAAGGTTAGATAAGAAATGGCGCGGGTAAGATTTGCCCTGCGCACGGAGACTTCTAAGGACCTTTCACAGGATGGATTTAATCTGCAATTGGCCAACCTCCAACATGCGAAAGTGGGCGAGTACAAAGATCCACTATGTTACAAGGATGACTCAGACCAGGAGTTGCTCGGATGGTTGACACATACAAGTGAATTTGAGTGCTACATGTTGAGTATAGACGCAAAGGAAAATAAAGCTACTCAATCCCTGGAGAAGGGAACTTCAAAAGAAGAGTTGAAACTGGAGTTAGTTCCGACAATGGAAGTGCAACAGTTGAGAGAAAGGGTTAGAATGCTAGAAGAAGAGCTTCTAAGGAGAAGTCGACAATCGGACAAAGAAGCGGAAAGTAAAACTAAAGTGCGGGAAGCCATTGCAAAAGCTGAACTAAAGAAATTGGGTGCGGTTGAAAAAGAAAAAAACAATGATTTACTGGCCAACCATGCACGCGTGATCGGGGAACACTTTCCAATTAGAACGTCATCAAGGAATAAGGAATATTCGCGAGAAGCTCAGTTGGAAAAATGGGAAGTTTTTCCAGAAAAGTTCTTGAGTGTGGGGTCAGAGCTACCAGATGAAGTACGAGATTGCATTAAATTGGCACTCAAAAATTTCAGCAAGGCCTTTGCATGGTCATACAGTGATCTGAGAGGAATTGATCCCCGAATCTTCCAACATTATATAGATTTGGAAGAAGGCACCCGACCAATATGTCAACGACTTAGGCGGACAAATCCAGTCTACTCGGAATTGATCAAGCTGGAATTGACTAAGTTATTGGAAGCAGGATTCATATATCCCATCGCATCCAGCGAATGGGTATCACCAATTGTAGTGGTTCCGAAGAAAAATAAGAAAATCCATATTTGCATAGATTATCGTAAGTTGAACGAGCGCACAAAAAAGGACCACTTCCCTTTGCCATTCACTGATCAAATCTTGGACAGAGTGGCTGGCCATAAATTGTACTCATTTTTGGATGGTTTCAGTGGGTACAACCAGATCCAAATCCATGAAGAGGATCAATCAAAAACTACTTTCACCACAGAATGGGGTACATATGCATATCGTGTGATGCCATTTGGATTATGAAATGCACCGGCCACATTCCAGAGGGCAATGATAGCTTCATATCAAGACTATTTGCAGGATTGGATGGAGATATTCCTTGATGATTTTGCAATCAGAGGCAATGATGAAAACATGATGGAGAGGATCGAAGCTATTTTAAGAAGAAGCATCAAAAACGGCATCGCATTAAATCCTGAAAAGTGTACATTTGGAGTGCGAAGAGGATTGCTTTTGGGACATGTTATTTCCGAAAAAGGGATCGCAGTTGACGAGGATAAAGTAGAAAAAATTGGGCAACTTCCACCTCCTCAAAACTTGCGGCAACTCAGAGGATTCTTGGGGCATGCTAATTATTATCGACGATTTATATTAAATTTTGCATCAATAGCAGCACCACTGACGAATCTTTTGAGGAAAGACCAACAATACCAATGGACGGGAGAGTGTCAAGTTGCATTCGAATTGATAAAAAATAAATTGATAAATGCGCCAATTTTAGTAGCACCTGATTGGACGAAAGAATTTCATGTGCACACAGATGCTTCTCATACTGTGGTTGGAGCAGTGCTATGCCAAGCTGATGAAAGGAAGTTGGACCACCCTATTTATTACGCAAGTCAAAACTTGAATAGCACGGAAAGAAACTATACAACTACAGAAAAGGAATGTCTCTCGATGATCTTTGCGGTAAACAAGTATCGGCATTACTTGATGGGAAAACATTTCACGTTTTATGTGGATCATGAAGCCCTAAAGTACATCATTAATAAACCCGAGCTATCAGGACGATTGATGAGGTGGATGCTACTCCTCCAAGAATTTCAGTTCCCAGTGGTAACCAAACCAGGCAAAGTGCATATATTGGCTGACCATTTATCTCGAATTGTTAATGAGGAGCCAATCTCTGGTGTGCCCGATTATGCTCCTGATGGGCATCTATTCCAGGTTGATGCTAAAGTACCTTGGTATGCCGACTTGGTGAACTTCTTATGCACCACTAAATATTTGCCAGGAGCAAGAAGAGAGAGAAGCAAAAACTGTTAGCATTGACGAAGCACCATAGCATCATTGGTGGGCAGCTCTATCGATATTTTGTACATGAAAGCATTTATCGGAGATGTCTTGAGGAAGAAGAAGCAACCCTAGTATTGAGAGCTTTGCATGATGAACCCTGGGGTGGGCATTTTGCTAGTGAGCTGACGGCAAGGAAGATTTTATTGGCTGGGTATTGGTGGCCAACACTGTTCAAAGACTCTCATACATACTGCAAGAAATGCGACAAATGCCAAAGAATGGGCAAACCAACATTAGCACATGCAGCTCCTCTTACACCAGTGCTGGCTCTTAAGCCGTTTGAGAAATGGGGAATTGATTTTGTGGGGCCTATTGATCCTCCCTCAAGACGTCGGTCTAATAGGTACATTTTGGTCTGCACTGACTATGTTACCAAGTGGGTAGAAGCCAAAGCTCTGAAGACTGACCGAGTTGTTGATGTGGCTAAATTTTTGTATGAACAAATTATCACACGATTCGGATGCCCATTGGAGATAGTAAGTGATAGAGGGACACATTTTGTCAACGAACTGATAGTAAGTGATAGAGGGACACACGATTCGGATGCCCATTGGAGATAGTAAGTGATAGAGGGACACATTATATAAGATTAAACAACGAAAAAGCACTCCATATTACCCGAGGGCAAATGGACAAGTAGAGGTCACCAACAAGGTCCTTGAACAGATTCTGACAAAGACAGTAGCTGTGCATAGGCGAGACTGGGATGAGAGACTTTTGGAAGCTTTGTGGGCATATAGAACATCCTACCGAGTGACGACTAAGAGCACTCCGTTCTCCCTAGTATATGGCGAGGAAGCCATCTTTCCCATCGAAAAAGAAGTTCCGACACTAAGAGTGGCCATCGAAGCCCGACTGGGAGAGGAAGAGTCATTAAAGGAGAGGTACATACAGTTGGTCAAGCTAGAAGAAAAGAGACTCATTGCACAACAAGGTCTGGAAGCTATTCAGAAAAGACATAAGGAGAGGCACGACAAGAATCTCAAGACCTCTGCGATTCAAGAAGGGGATTTGGTGCTAGTCTATGATAGTAAATATTATAAATTCCCAGGGAAGTTACAGACAAGATGGGCAGGACCGTTTAAGGTGGTGGAACTCAACTCCAATGGTTCCATGCAAATTCAAGATTTAGGAGAAGAGTGTGCTCCCGTGAAGGTTAACGCGCTTCGAGTTAAACCATATTTCAAGTAACATTAGGACGGGAGAAGCCAGACGAGATCCAAGCAGAAGGACGTAGTAGACTCCTTGTACATAGATGTATAGTTATACATATATATATGCGCATATGTAAGCTATGATTTGTGTGTCATAAATATTCTTCCTTGCTAGCTCAAGAATTTTGGACTTCTAATTATTTTTCTTGTGTTGCGCAGAGACTGTTAGGAGCTAAGTAACAAAATGGCAGATCAAATAACTCAACTCTATTTGTACAAGCTAAGGATATATTTCTCGGACCAAACATTTGCCCGCATGGACATAGATGTCGACGACTTTGAGACGGAATATGATGTGGAGGAAGCGCATTGGCTGGTATGCTTCATAAACCAGGGTTTGGATGTTATGTTTTATATTGAGTGTTTTGAGGAATACCTGACCCGACATGTAGGATGGGTGGGGGATCGATATTACTATTTCGACCCTTCGAGGGAAATGCCTAACGAAGAGAACGATATCACTTGGGCTTGGGCAGATGTGTATGATAGGAAGTGATGACAGAGCTCCTGAAGTTGAGCCTGACTCGCCCTAGGGAAGTCGTCGAGATGTGAGTATGAGGTGAGGCTACATGAGACATCTAGGGGATCCACATTCTAGATCGTCTAACGATAGGTACAGGAGGGACTAAGGCATAGCTGGTTGTAGTTACCTAGTGAAAAGTCAAATCGATGAATACATATGTAGTGTCTGTAATTGAGAGAATGGAGTGAAGAGGTGGTTGATCTGTCAAAGGCTGGAGTGTATATGTTTGCATGCATGTGTGGGAAAAGTGAGGAAAATTCCTTTCTTCCTCTCCCTATTTCTCAGGACTTGGGTAAATTAATTCACTATGAAAAAAAGAAGGAAAAAAAAAAATTGTGTTGCTGTGATCGTACCAATGCGCTATGGTGGGCTAGTAGGTGGGTGGACTTATCCTAGCCGGGTGGTTAGGACCACGAGCCGCAGCTAGTTTCGCCATAGGCTTGGGATGTATATGTTATGTCTTAGCTACGCGCCATAACGGGTTGGTAGGTAGGTGGAGCCATCGTGGCTGGGTAGTCACGACCAGGAGCCGTATCTAGCTTCGTTATGGGCTAGCTGATATATGTTATGTGTTATCATTGTGTGTTTGTGGGTTGTGCACTGCATTGCATTGGTAGATGGGTGGAATCAACCTGATCGGGTGGTCAGGTCCACGAATCGCATCCAGTGACAAAGTAGGCCAACGTGTGATTAAAATAAAATTTACCTATGAAATTATTCCCCACTCCTGAGGGGGAGAGAGAGAGAGGAGAGGGCGACGATTGCCTGGAAGGGAACGTTATTTGCTTGTGTGATTGGTATGTGATGGCTTGTGACAGATCAGCTCACTTTGAATCAACATTCTTGAAGGCACGGAGACTCTATATGTACTTATGGATGAGGCTTTAGCGAGGTAATTCAACGGTCTTGCTTTATAACTTGTGTGCTCTATCCGAGGGTTTTCTAGTGTGTGGGACACTCCAGGATTTTATGTAGGTCTTGACTTGTACTCGAGTCTCGATGGCTTTTGTAGGACGACGATGGGGATCCTTCAAGAGTGACTAGTCATGGAATAATTGTACATAGCGAATGGTAGGTGCAATAATGGGGTATGCATTTTGGGTATGTTGCATCTCCTGTTGGATTCATTTCAGTTGTTGTTGTTCATTTCGGTATTTCCATTTCTGTTTTTTCGCAATGACATTTGAATGTGTAAAACATGGAAAGGTATGCATGTGTTATTTTGGTTGAGACTAATTTCATAATGGAATGCATGAGCAAATTGATGCATAGTAGAAAGGGAATTGCATATATGTGCATGCTCTGGGATCATTTTGGAAGTGAATGATTTGTATGTATTCATGAGTGATTTTTTTTAGCACTAATAGCTTCAATGAGTGCAGGTCCACTTGGAATGATGGCTCGATGAAGAGGTATGCAACCAAGTTATAAACTGACATGTTCATGGCTGAATGGATATTGCAGCATGTAGTGGCTCGTCGGGGACGACTTCGCAAATAAGAAGAGGGGAGTATGTTAGCTCAAGAAATGGTTGGTTTTGATGCACTAATGTGGTTCTATTTGGCAGGAAAATACGTTTGATTTCAGGTACTTGAAGAGTTGATTTGATATTTGATGAGAAGTATTTGGAGATATTGGTAAAGGAAAGAAGGGCTATCGACTATGAATTATAATGAGAAGTCAAGCATGGGCTGTTTGAACGCGAAAGGACAAGAACTCGAACAAGAAGGAACTGTGAAGAATGTTTCGATGTGGAGGATTCCAGTGATGGTGGGATCTTCTTATTGCAGATTGCAGGGATGTGGCGAATAGGGATTGAGCATGGAGAAGCCTCCTAAGAACATAGGAAATACTGACGTGCAGAGGAAATTCGAAGCGGCTTCGTTTCGAGGAGGGATGCTTTCTTATCAAACATCAAATACAATCGCTTGACCGATTTCTGGAAATTGATCTTCGACACATCGTTGGAAAAAATTCAGAGATGTGGAGGTGCTCAGCCATTCTGTTGTTCTCATCCCAAAGGCTGGTTGTTTTAATTGTCAGAGAATAAAAAAGCCAAAATTGCAGCTTTCTGTTTTGTGTGCAGGAAGTAGAAACTTCTTTTGTTTTTTTCCACAAATTGGGCGGCAGACCGTTACCTCTCTTTTCCGTTTTATGGTTTGTTTTGTTCTTCAGGGAATACTGGAAAAAAGG
>CM035429.1:28250943-28285943 GCA_020310875.1 Ceratopteris richardii
CATACACACACTCACATATACCCCTACATACACATACACACACATATACGTACTTACATATACATACACACATATACATACACACATATACATACATGCATATACACACACATACATACACACATGCATATATACATACACATGCATACACACATGCACATGCATACACATATACACATACATACACATATACACATACATATACACATACATATACACACACACATACATATGCATACATATAAGTATACACACATCAAGTCACATGCATACCTACCCACAAACATATGCATATACTTACACACACATAGTTACATACATGTATATACCTTGACATGCACATACCAACAGACACATAACTGTATACATAAATTTACCTACACACACATATATATACATACACATATATACATACATACACTGTGTCATATTTATATACGCACAGAGATAGAGACACATACTCACACATACACAAACATACACATATACATACACACATACATACATGTGTATATACTAACACGTGTATACATATATCACACACATGCACACACATACATATACATGAAACACACATATCTACATACTAACACATGTATACATACAATACACATGAATACACACACATATGCATACACACATCACAAAAATTTTGTCCTAAAAAATAAAGCTATATATAAAATTTTAGGCATAGCCCCAAGCTTCATGTTCTAACTTAAAAGAACATGATTTCATCTCTCTGGTGGGATTCACCAATATTCTAGTTGAATAAAGGAGAATCTATTATCTGATACCCATTCAAATAATTCAAGTTATTGATCAATAACTAGAGTAGGATTTACTATCTAATCTACTCATATTTTTTCATTATTTCTATCATTTTGGTAAAACATCAATATAGTCTCATCTTCATTATCCTTATTGATTTCATTTATTTCTTCTATTGTTAAATCAGTGTTCTCATGAATGACACCATCTATTGATAGACTAATATCGATTTCTGGTGATTCCTCTTCATCATCGGTAGAATCAGTATGTAGAGTATTATCCTCTTCATAAAGAAGATTAGTATCATTGTCATGTGCAACGATTCTAATTTCTCTTTGAGATGCCGATGTATTAGTATCTGATGGTGAATCATCAAGAGGACTTTCTTCGATCTCTATAACAATAAACTGTTCAAACAATGACCTACCTCTAGGTTTAACATGAATGACTTGCCATCAAGGATGAGCATCAAGGTTTTTATAAAGAAATGCTTGTTCAATATGCATAGAAAGAATATATGGTTCTCTAGTAGATCGCATTACCTTGGAAGAAAAAATTGCCCAAAACCCAGATAATTCATTTCTCAATGTGGAATTACTACCTTTATACTTGGCTCAAAACCAATCAACCTTCAAAATGACCTATCAAAATATATAAAAACAAAAAAGCATTTTTAGGTGCTTAAAAAAATAATAAACTCTATCATAAAAAATATAAACTTTATTTTAACTTTTTGAATGTACAAAACAATATTTCATAGATATCATTAATAGTTCCCAAATAAGCAAGTTTGCCATTTATAAGGTTCATGTCTTTTAAGCTAGCATGTGATAGTTGCTTGAAAGAAGCAAGAATGCTAGAATCCTTTGTTGTACTTAAAGAATCAATAGCTTTGATTCTAATATGATGTCCAAAAGCCCACATATTAGTGAACATTCGAGCTCGCAAAAGAAATTAAATTAGTAAAGAGAAACTAATATACATATGTGTAAAAAAAATTGAATGTTATTAAAATAAAATTACCTTTTGTTCACAACCTATCATTAACTCTCTCTGCTCATCTGAGATTTCTTCATTATTTGCATAGGCTCGTTGCAAACGAGTATATAGCCAATCCATGAAAGAAGATATATTTATAATCTCATTATTATCAAGATTACATGTACATATTTTGTTTCTCCATCTTTTACTTTGGAGATTTTGAAGTTCTTGTTCGTACTCGCTACGAATGCTTGCATGCATTTGCTATTATATGCTAAAAAAGTAGAAACATCATTTTTTTCTTGTAATGTAAATAAAAATGGAACTCCCTTACCTGATAATACCTCATCTGTTATTTTTGAAGAAGACTCGTTGGTCCATGCACACGGAGCTTCTTCATCAACTCTTTCAAAGTACTCACTAACATAGTACATGCACTCCTCAAGCATCCAACCCTTTGCCATGGATCCTTCTAGTTTCGCTCTTTTCCAAACATAACCTTTTAATATTCCCATAAATCGCTTGACCAAAAACATCCGTCGAGTGTTGACAACACCTGCAATCTCTATTTCATCCACAAGATGGAGTAATAAATGAACCTAAATATCAAAAAATTAAGTAGTAAGCTCTTTCTCCATCAAACATAGTAGCTCCTTGCATTTACGTTTCTTTTGTGGGATCAAGTTTTTGTCAATATCTTTTGATGTAATCCACCTATACAAAGAAATTAATTAAAAAATAAAAGATATCTATTGCAGAGCACAGAAGAGCAGAGATGCACAGAAAAAGAAGGGCCCCAAAATTTTTCCGATTTGGACACTACTTTTGTAACATAGTCACCTTGTTATATATTTTCCGATGTAAATGTACTAGAGGAGTCCTCTAGATGCATATCCATAGATATCTGTATCATTACTCTTGTAAACTAGTAGGAAATTAATCGTTTACTCAATAAAGTGCAGGTCTCTTGTGTGAAAGGACCATTTTTAGGGCACAAGTATATAAGTCATTTTGTGACTCTTTGTAAAGACTTTTTGCCATTGTGAACAAGGAGAGCAGAATTTTGAATTCGCTTCTTTCCTACTGATTTCCTCCTTCTTCATGATCTTTTGTGTGTGTATAATGCTTGGAACGTGTGTGTCGGAGCATTATCTATCCCTTCCCATCACTTTTGAACCACTGTAGTGTGTGTGTGTGAACCATCTCAAGTTACAGAGTGAGTGTTGGTGTTTCCTGCCATTCACTATTTTGTACATAACTTGAAGAGCGTTTGTCACATTCGAGTGAGAATACCACCAAGCTTCCAAATGAACCCGTTATTGGCCATATTCAGAGTTTGCAGGTAGGAGAAAAGTTTGAATTTGTGCTTACTGCTGTAAATGGTACCGTGACATGCATTTTCAGAGAGTTAGAGAATCGGAGAGGTAGTTGAGTCTTTTCACATGCAGTGTAGCTCAACCACTTCACTTTCCATTATGTGCACACATGTCCTCATAAACTTGGTTCATGCGGTTCCTCGAATTGATAATTAAACGTGTATCGGTTCTCCACTATATGCACTTGTGGGACGATTGAGATTTAATCTCATCAACACAAGTCCATAAGGCTTCGTGACTTAGGTACACACGTTCTTGGCACCGTTGTCGGGGAACAAACTTAACCAAGGTGCCTTCGTGATGGTTATAACTCTAGAGTGAAGGAATCATACTTGTAGAGGTGAATTAGTTTAGTGGCAAGTAGTCAAGCACTTAAGCACTTGTTACTTCACATCCTTGAGGTGTGTGTAATGAGTTTTTAGGTTTAGGGTTAGGAGTGAGGAAGAAAGGGAAGAATTAGGATTAGGTTAGAGAGAGGACTAGAGTAGGAAGAAGTAAAAAACCCCAAGAAACAAAAATCCTAAAAATTGTCAAAAATTAGTGTAGAGTAGGTCTTAGGTATCCCAAAACTATAAAAACCAAAAAAATCAGTTCATTTGACACAAGTGTGAGAGCAAGTATCGTGAGCAGAGCAGCGATCGGTATCACCAATGTGGTATCGTGCATAGCAAGCTAAAGAGTAAATTTGGAAGCACAAATTTGGGTTGAGGTATCCTTGAAGGTAAGCTACATAATTTTTTGATAACAAAATCACTTCGGAAACACACATGCACGTGATTAGAATTGTTTTCAGTATCGAGGGAAGTATAGAGAGTTTTTTTAGGGTTTTTGAGTGATACAGAGAGCCAAAAAGGAAGAGGTGAGGAAAACAAACACTTTGAACCAAAAGAATTTGAGTTTAGATGAAATTTGGATGAGGTATCGCGATCCGTTGAGTCTTGGTATCGCTATACCAAAATTCCCTAGTATCATGATACTCGTCTGGTATCGTATCGTTGCATACCCACTTGAGGTATCGTGATACCTCATATCGTCAAGTGCTAGTATCACGATCATGGATTGGCCAGTGGTATCGTATCATGTGCCACTCGGTATCGTATCATCCCGGTCACGGTATCGTATCGTCAATCGAGTAGTATCGTATCGTGTGCAAGGTTGGTATCGTATCACCAACTCGATATCGTATCGTGTTTACTTCAGTATTGTACCGTGAAAAAGTGGTATTGTATCGACCGACCATCTTGGTATCCTATCTTCCATAGTTCCAGTATCGTATCGTGTGATTTGCTAGTATCGTATCGTGCAGTATTTTGGTATCGTATCGTGAGCAATCCAATATCGTATCATGTAGTGGTCAGGTATCGTATGGTCCATTAATTTGGTATCGTATGGTCGAATGTAGAGGTATCGTATCGTGCAAATTCTAGTATCGTGTTGTCTCATTTGGTGGTATTGTATCACCTGAGGTTTCTGCTATCGTATTGTCTGTGTGGTATCACCAAGAGTGGTATCATCCAGAACCTATCAAGCCATTTGAGGGCAAAATTGAAAGTAGTTGAAGAGCCAATTGTAGGGAAGTAGGAAGCCAATATAAGCCCAGAAGGGTGAATGAACTTGAGATCAGGACGGGTGCTAAGTAGCTGGAGGAGTTTCATTTCATCGATAGGAAGTGCAACCCAAGCAATTCGTCACTCTATCTATACGGACACCTCTAGTGATTCAGAGGAGGAGCTACCCATGGCCTCAGAAGACATGCAGGGTTCTGTCCCTAGGGAGAACTTTATGTCAACTATAGAGGGGGAATACCGCACCTCTCTGCAATATGTGTCCACTAATCCCCAAGGGATCCCTATTTATCTGGATGGATTAAATAGGTCTGTAGCAAGGATGGTGAACTCTACTAAATCAGCAATAGTGCCCATACCCGTAGTCAAGTATGAAGGAGGAGTATACATGGATAAATTAGGTCATATCTACGTGGTAACAGAAAACCCAGATCGGATCAACGAGAGAGGCGGATTGGAAGGACAAGGAAACTCAGGGAGACCTGATCCTGAAGACTTAGTAACTACACCAAGAGGCAAGTCAGTGGTGACTCGACTCTTGAGAGGGGATTTGATACCTCAAGATGATTACCTGTTAGACGTCTACTTAATCCGCGGATCAGACCTACTGTTACAAACGGATTCACCCACACGAGGATAGGAAGAAATCCCAATGAATTTCTATGAGTTAAAGAATCCCAAAGACGATTCTAGAGTCACATACCTAGACCAGAACCAAAGAAGATATTGGCGAGTAGATGCAATTGATAGAGCTCAATTGAAGTATTTGGGGTTGCATGTATTCCCTTCTCGACAGCAGGCAACTACCTCTCACAACCCTTTTGGAACATATCAAGACCCGGAGAATACAATGTCAGGGCAAACGAGCCAATGAAGTGTTCCTAACCAAAATCATGTGCAGTTTACAATGCCTGGAGTGCAATCACATAACCAGACCTACTCAAGAATAGATAACCTGAATCGGCCACTAGTTAGGCCAAGACCACAACCTGGAGTACCTCCATTTAGACCAGCAATCCGTGTGATGCCCAGACTACCAGAACGGATAAGAAGACTAAGACCAATTCAAGTGGCCAAATGTATGAGAAATCGTTATGATGGAATGGGAGAACGCTATGATCACATAGCTGAGTTTAAAAAAGTATTACGGGCCGAGCAAGTGGACAATTTCTTTGTGCAGTATGAATCCTTTGGACTTACCCTTACAGGAACAGCTCTAACTTGGTTCCAACCATTGGATTCAAATCAATTTGGAAATATTGAGAAATTTTTTCAAGAGTTCATTAGAGAATTCACATAGAGAGGATTAAACACAACTCTTCATCCTTAATCCATAGCTTCAAACAAAATCCAAATGAAACACTGAAAACAACTTCCCGAAGATTTAATCAATATGTCGATAGATGTCCAGCAACAGAAAGACCCTCCCAGCAAAAAATGATATCACTATTCTAAGACGGATTGATTAATGGAAAATTGAGAACTCTAGTTTATGTGAAACGGCTCCAGACATTGAGCAAGTGTCTTCAAGAATGTATTGACCTAGAGGACAACCTAGCTGACGACCTCAAAAGTACTCCAAGTCCTACTAAATCAGAAGACACTAGAAGTACAATGACATCTAACTCCAGCAATGTAGA
Organism: Ceratopteris richardii; assembly: GCA_020310875.1. Lineage (NCBI taxonomy): Eukaryota > Viridiplantae > Streptophyta > Polypodiopsida > Polypodiales > Pteridaceae > Ceratopteris > Ceratopteris richardii. The sequence goes on from CM035429.1 coordinate 28,257,274, forward strand.
GGAGTTAGCAAAACTGGTAGCCAAGAAGTTAGGGGTCCACAAACAGTGGAATTATCAGCATCTGCCAATGAGAATACCCATGTTACGATTAGGCAGCCACCTCAGGGACCCAACTTGTATTGCCACATAGACCAGAAATACACTAATCACACCCTACCGACAATTGCCCATTCAACAGGCATTCAAGACCCTTAAATCAACCTCATTATAGGCCTTATGGATACCCTCCTAGAGAGCCAGGAAGGGAGATTCCAAGATACAATCCCTATCCAGGCCCACAAGGAGTACCTAAACCATATGAATAGGGGCAATATGAATGACCTCAGCCAATGTTAGGATAGCAACCATCCCTTCCACAAAATGTAGTGCCAGTTAAATATACTCAACCAGAGGAAAACTTGGAGAGAGCCATAGTAATAGCTACACCATTAACTAGTACAGAATTAATGAATTAAGGATACAAGCAAACCCAAGGAGAATATTATCTCTATGACACCAGTTTGATGGAGTATGACCAAACTTATGACCAACAATACTATGGTTATGAGGGATATGACAACACCTATGGACCGGAGTTTGCAACCCTAATGTACACCGCACCCAAGGCACCAGCATTAGACCACCTATGCCAAAAGGACCTTGCTATAGATGTGGAGGAGACCACTTCATAAGAGAGTGCGCTCTACCATATAACCCACCACCCTCCAGGACTTGGGAAGGGTACTGCAATGAATGGGGAAAGGAACATCTATTTAGAGACTGTCCAAAGAATCCCAATAAGACTCATGATACAACACAAATCAATATGATTCAAGTAATTGAATCCTCAGGCAGTGATAAGGAGTACACAGTACCATTAAAAGCTATCACACGAGCACAAGCCAGAGGACAAGAGAAAAAAAAATAGACTCAGAACAAGGAAAGAATAAAAATCTAGAACCCAAAATACAGGTAGTGGAAGATTCTGAAGATCCACGTGAGAGTACCCAAAAAAGAAGACCCAAAGTTGGAAGGATAGAAGGTAAAAACTTAGAGACAAATGGATGAAAAACAAAAGTAAGGAGGACAAGAAGAACATGAGAGACGGTAAGAAACCTAAGAAAATGGAAATACGAGAAGAAACCCCTATTACGCCTTATACACAAGAACTAAACAAGTCAGGATCAATCTTAGCAGACCCAAGACCAGACAATTTGGATATGTGGTTGAAAGCTTACCAAGCCAGAATCACAACTGGACCAAACATAGAGTAACACAAGAAACTCTATCCAAAAGGGGAGTTAGAAAAGGAGAGACTTGCGATATGTAGAAAGTTTATAGAGGTAGCTCAAGCCACTCTAGAAAAGACTATCCCTGCCCTCCCAGAGATGAGAATATCTGAGAATCAATATAATGAGTGTTTTTAAAGAAAATGACCAGAAACCAAAAGAGAAAAATAATAAGGAAGATTTACCTTGCACTCAGGACAGATCAATTTCCATAATCCCTGAATTAGAAGCTGATTGGCCAAGAGATTTGTGGGCCAAGATTCAAGAAGACCGATGGAAAAAGAATGGAATTTTTAGACCAACCTTTGAGGAATTAGATGTTGGGAACGATCAGCCAACTCCAAATTTGGAAGAAATATATGAAGAGGTTTCCATGCTAGATCGAAATAGGGAGGAAGCACACAACATTTCTAGCCTACCGAACTACATGGGAGAATATGAGAAAGAATCCATAATCTTCCGTGCTTCCACAGTTCTCGGAAAGGAAAACGAGTCTTTAGGTAAGACCACTCACAATTTAGTAGAACTCAAAAAGACCAAGGTACAATGTCGATTGACTCTGGAATAATTTCTACGTGCCAAGCCACAAATATGGAAACAGTTAGTGGAACAATTGAAATTAGAGAATGAGGAAAATGCAAAGGAAAATAAAGGAACTGCAGACGCTTCTATTATACAAATCCCTGTGGATAAAGTTGGGGAATTTAGTGAAGGAGACGAGGGAAACACCTGTTTACCCATCACATATAATGGATACATGACAAAGCCATTCTAGACACAAGAGTAGGTGTAGGCATAGCCACCAAAGAGATTTGGGAGAAATGGGGAAAGCCAGCCCTACGACTAACATGTGTGAATCTTCAATTAGCATATGGTCACGTAGAGAGACCCCTTGGAATACTGTAGAAAATCAAGTTAGCCACTTGCAGAGTGGAATTTGAGCACACACTAGCTATATGTCAATTTGGGAAAGTGAATAACTATGAAATGATATTAGGACGACCATTCATGAGACAACTCAGGGTAGTACAAGACTGGGGAAGAGACACTTTATACCTGCAACATCAAGGAACTACTACCAAGATAAATTTGCATATGTTTGCATATAGGGATGTACCCCCACTAAAATGGAATCCCATACACAAGGAAGAGGATGATTTGTCAATTCATAGTGCCGGTTCAAGTGACCAATCATGGATGCACGAAGATATCCAATTATGGATGTGCAAAGAAGCAAAGAGAGAAGAGAAAAAAATTCAAACATGGCCCATAGGACATCAAAATTATCGACCCGTAGAGGACCCAATGTATATGCCCCAAGTTTTCTCTAATGAAGCATTCGAACCACACGGTTGGATGGAGATTTCAGCCACCTTGGATGTATGCATAAATGAAGAGGTATTAACCATGAATGGATGTGTGGACGAAGAAGGTTATGATGTAAGCCTTTACATGGTAATCCTTCAAGAGGTAGAAGTAGGAGAAGTATTAGAAAAGCAATGGAAGGAAGAGTATGAAAGCATAGAGATGGAACCGGAGTTTGATTTAGAGGAACAATATTTAGAAGCAATCCAAGCTGATAACAAAGAAGGAACACCCAAGCTGTTAGCAATAGAAGCAGCTCAGATGAGACCAAACCATGAGGAAACACTAGACAATGCTGAAGCAATCCCATAGCTGTTTGAAGTCCCAGAACACTTCAAAAGATATGAAGTAGAGGAGAGGAAGATAGCCATTCAGATGCTTAAGAGAGAGGCAAGAGAAGGAGAAGCATATGACAACAAGGAACGTACGAAGAAAGTAATAGTGACTATAGAAGATGGAAAGACGCACATACATAGGAAAAGATGTGTCACCTGAGGAGGGAGAAGAATTGATAAGACTAATTTGAGAATATCGGGATGTGTTTGCATGGACCTACAAGGACCTCAAAGGTGTAGAACCATCCATTTGTTCTCATCGAATACCAACGTCACCTGATGCAAAATTGTCGAAGCAACATCCTTACAATTATAACGATGTCTATTCAGTAAAAATTAAGTAGGAGTTAGACAAGTTGTTAGCTGTTGGATTCATTTCTGAGATAGAACACACCGAATGGGTGTCACCATTAGTGGTTGTACCCAAAAAGAATGGGAAACTAAGATTGTGCATTAATCTGAAGAAGGTAAACGCAGCTACAATCCGTGATAGTTACCCATTACCTATCATTGATCACCTCTTGGAAAGAGTTGCAGGTAAGGAAGTCTATAGCTTCCTGGATGGATTCTCTGGATACAACCAAGTAGCGATTGCTAATGAAGACCAACATAAGACCGCATTTGTGACTGAATGGGGAGTCTATGCTTTCAAGGTGATGCCTTTTGGGTCATGAATGCCCTTGTTACTTTCCAAAGGTTGATGTGTCACGTTATGGAGGTGATCGCAATCCGGGTGGATCGGGTCTGGTCGTGGCACACACAGGGTGTATGAAGCTAATGAATGTTGGAAGGTTTAAGGACATGAAAGTGAAATTAATGCTGAGTATGGAGAAGAGAGAGATGTTGAAATGATTATGGGAATGGGATATGCATAGTCTTCTTTGGATGATATGTATGCATGACGTGAATAGATGGAATCCTTACACATAAACCAGTTTTGAAAGGAAGAATGGTCCAATATTGGAGCTTCTTATACACTTTCAGAAACTAATCAATATGTATGGGTATGTATGGATTATATGCATGCAAGTGAATTATGATCAAAGAAACATCCTCACTGGTTCAACGCAATACTGCGGAGCCTTCTCACACATAGAAGAAATAGAAGACATGTAAAAATACTTAAGAGACTGAGAGAGGAGACAAGAGACAAGTGACAAGTGACATGAATTAAAAGGATTTGAATTAAGATACTGTAGAAGAGCGTCGTGGTACGTCAAGCTAGGCATTCTACTGATCAAAGGTGGCTCCGACCCTCAAACCATGACAGTTCAACCGAATGTCACACGTAAGAAGGTGAGTTCCACTTTAGTGACCCTATGTATGTCTAGGCTCCTAACGTCTAACTAAATAAGTCTAAGACTTATTAAAACCAGCTCTAACTCACTCACACGCTCCACCGAGGGTGAGTTAAGATAGAGATGCTGATTTCAAGAGCCTATCCTAGATTGGAGTTCTAACTTAAATTTGAAACTAGGTACTATACTCATACTAGCCCACCGTGGATCCTCACTCGCTCAATCGAGGGTGATCGTCTCAAGGAAACTGTAAGCTAGCATTAGCCCTATGGATGCCTAACAATGATGCTCTAGGAGTTTGGAGGGGGGTTTATATAGTTTTTTGAATGAATTTTTGCCCTTGGATCTAGAGAAATCAACTCTCAACTCTAGGATCACTACTTTTGATTACAACCATTTGATTAATCAAATCAATGGCTTGGAATTGTTCTTTCTATCAAATCTAGTGTAAAGGAGTGAAATTTAGGCGCCCTCATTCTCCACCATTGGATCTGGGGATGATCTGGACCGTCGGATCAGTGGTGACATCAATTCGGATAAGATAAGCCACTATTTTTGGAGAAACACTGCATTATTGATCTTTGATTGTAAAAAAAGTCTTCTTTTATGGAAAAACTCGTGGATCCTCCTTGCTTTAAGCATAAGTGCATCTCCACCCTTGAATATGAGCTCATCTTGATCGTACAACATGGCTCAATCTGCTTTCGCCATGTGGTGGCCCTTCAACCCTTCAATTTGCTTAAACTAGAAAACTGCAGAGATCCTAAAAATTGGACTTTGTACTCTTTGACCCTCCAAATAGGCTTTGATGAAGATGAAACTTTGTAGGACTATGTTTCCAAAGATCTCCTTCAGGAATATGTAGAAAAAACTCCCATCTGAATCTCCCTTGTACAAGTTTGACTACATTTGGAAGCTTGCAAGGTGGCATTAAGGTGACTAGGAAGCTCTGATAGCCTTGAAAATTTGTACAAATATGTAGCCACAAATGATCTTTATACATGCCAAACCATATGGCTAACATAAATTTCTATACAAGAATTTGTAGGGTCAAACTAGAAAAATTACATTTTTACAAAATGAACATAGCATATCAATGTGCTACAAAATCCATTTTCTGCTGAAATTTGGGCTATAGACTGCCTTTGACAATCTTTAAAATTATATGAATTTTCATCTAATTTGGTGACAATAAAATTTTTGCCCTAATTTCCCAACTTTGACCAGCTTTGACCGCTACGATGGACTTTCTTGATTTCTTTGAAACTTTGTATGTGAGCTTCCTTTGACATCCTTGATGCATCCTAGACTTCTCGGGGAATTCCGGCTACCTTCACCAAATATGTTTTTTGTAGGCCTTCACAAGTGAGAGAGGAGAGAAAATCTCGACGACATTCGCCCCCACTAAACCTGCGATTCCTCCGGAAGCGCCACTCTAGCATCTGTGAAAAACAAAATGTTCCAGGCATCAAATTCTTTTATAGGCAACATAAGAAACATGGAAGGAAAATTGATTATATGCATGAATAAGTAGGTAACGTGACATGAAGCAAAATTTGCATGAAAGAAAGAATTGAAACAGGCAACATGAATATGCATGAACAAATAGGCAACATATATGCAAATGAACAAGCAACATTGGCAACAAGAAAGAAAAAAAACAAGCATCAATATGAAGTGGAAGTGGATGTATTGAGTCGTTTTAAGCATCAGTTTCTCTCATCTTGAAGAAAATTTTGTACCTTTTTCATAAAGCAATCTACCTTAAATATGATTATAAACAACGATTTAGGATTTTCAAGAGACATCTTTCATCTTTAGCTTATTTTAGATCAACTCCTTTCCTACATAAATATGAATATGCTCTTTCTCTAATAACATGCAAGGAAATCTAACTAAACTCCACTAATGCATAAATCTGCCTATATAGCCCGTGATTTATTCTACTATGCCTCTTTATCCTCCTTTGGCTTGCTCTTTTTTTTGTTTTGATGATGATGATGATTCGGCAACTTTCTGGTTACGATCACTTTTTTGGGGTGGAAGAAAGTGTAAACTTCTTGGTAACATGTAGCAACTTTTTTTTTTTTATGACGGGGAAAAATTAAACCCCGATACAAGGTACAACCATTTTTGATGACGGAAAACAGTCGTTTAAACTCCGATACAAGTGCTGTGAGGTGGACTAAAGATGTAGAAACATGCAATAGCAGGAGCTAGGATTTCAACAATTATGTTTTCGATACAGGATACATATGCATGTTTATATATGAAAGTCATGTCACCAGAATAAACCTCCAAATCTACATGCCCTATCTTTCCACAATCCTAGATTATAACCAATTTCTTAATAGATAAGTTACTACTTAAGATACAATTTTACACAAGTAGAGAAATCATCATTTGCCCTTTTTTTTTTTTTTTTTTTTGACTCAAGTGATGTGGATATGCAATGCAATGCAAAGACTGAAAACAAACATGCATGAAACAAGAATGGAAAAAAAATATAATGAACTTAGAAAAAAACAAAGCAACATGAACTTGAAATGATATTTATATATATATATATATTTTATTTTTTTTTTCTTCCTTTTTTTTTTTTTATATAACATGGATACTCCTGTTTATGAATCGGCCTCATTATTGTCATCTTCTTCAATGTCCTCATCCAAAATTTACTCATCATTATCACGTTTCTTGAATAGCTTTATCCTTTTACCTGCAATCAAAGTTTTTAGTGCAACACCATTTAATTCACAAAGAGCATGCGTACCATTGTTGTTGACTTTTGATACAATGTATGGCCCAAACCACCGTTGAGTGAGCTTTTTGCGTGCATCATATTGAGAGTCAAATGTACTATCATAAATGAGCACCCAATCTCCTACTTCAATTGGCTTAGGACGCAATCGATGAGTTTTATCAAAATAATGCTTGTTCTTCATTCTAGATTCTCTTAATTTTTCAACGGCATCATCAAGTCTTAATTTACCTTGTTCTAACTGTTTAATGCGCAAACTCAAAAAATCATCAGTAGACATGTTTTCAGACCAAGGCAAATTTGACCATGCAGAAATATGAGACTGAATTGGAAACAATGGTTTTTGACAGTACATGAGTTCAGCGGGCATATATCCAGTAGTACGTGTGCATGTCATTCTATCTGCCCAAAGTGCAAAAGGTAAGAATCTAGGCCATTGTTTGATGTCACCGTTACATGCTTTAGATATGGCTTTCACAATAGGTGGATGCCCTCTCTCTATTTTACCATTGGCCTCTAGATTATATGCAGTAGTAAGAGACAAACGAATACCGTGATGATCAAAGAACTCTTTAGCTTCTCTCGCATTTAACTCTCCACGATCGACAACTACTTTCTCTATGTACCCAAAGCGACTTATGACATCTTCAAGCAAGAATTTGCAAACATTGTAAGTGGTCTTAGATCGTAGTGCACGTCCCTCTACATGATTAGTTAAATCTTCTGTTGCAAGTACAATGTAACACATTTTGTCAATACCTTTAGGCATAGTTACAAGATCTACTACCCACTTGTAGTGAATACAAGGTGGATAAGTAGGATGCAATGGATCTCTATGTTTGACTGATGAATGAAGTTGACAAGTAGAACATGTAGAAACATAGCTACTAATGTCAACATACATCCTAGGCCAATAATAGGTACTTCTAATTTTTTCATATGTTCCAAAAAATCCTTTATGACCGGCCCATAATGTCTCATGCATTTCCTTCATTACTTGCAATTGAAGACCTCGTTTTCCTAGGACTCGTTGTGGGTTCTTAACCTTACCCTTAGCATGTCTCCAAAGATAACCATTACATAGGAAAAAGTTATAAGCTCGTTTCCTAATGTTACGGAATCTATTCGTAGTCCAGTTAGGTAATGGTTGTAGTGTACTCAGATACTTTCCTATATCTCTCCATTCATTTTCGTACTCAGACTCATGAAATTGCTCATACTCATATATATGTGGAACATAGTCTATTAAGTTCACATTCTTTATTAGATCACTTTCAAGATCATCATCAAATCTAGCTCTCGATAACATATCAGCAACTGAGTTTGACTTACCGGAAATATGAACTAACTCAGGATTTATGAACTTAATATATGAGATCCATCTAAGCATGGCTATATCAAGAGATGAACAATTGGCTATCATTCCAATGAGAGGCAAACAATCAGTCTCAACTTTGACATTTGCACCAATGAAATATTCTTTGTCTGTTTTCAAAGTTGTTACCATACCCCATAGTTCTCGTTTGATCTCTGGATATTTTCATTGTGTTTCATGTAGAATTTTGGCACCAAACCTAATTGCATATCTATTCCCTTCACTATCGTCTTGACTTATGACCCAACCTATACCAATAAGACTAGTATCAACAATCAATATAATAGGTTTGTTAGCAGAATAGTCTACACGCTTAAGGATGGGAGATTCAAGCAATAATTTCTTCAATTTACGCATAGCTTGAGTGTGTTTGTCAGTCCAAATAAATTTTCGTTTCTTCCTCAATAAGTCATAGAGACAATCAGCAACATGAGCAAAGTGTGGGATCCAAATAACATAAAAGATGCAAGCACCAAGAAATCTACGTACCTCACTCACATTGTTACATGTTTCAGAAATCTTGCTAATGGCATCAACTTTTTGTGGGTATGGCTTTCGACCATAATGGCCACATAAATGTCCAACAATAAGAACCTCGTTGACACCAAAAACAGATTTTTCTATGGAAAATGTGAGACCTACCTCTTCAAATCGTTGAAATATTCTTTCACAATCAGAGATATGGTCAAGAACAAATTTACAAAATCCAGATGAATCTAAAGTAATGTCCTTTCCACGTTCCTCACTCCCTTTAATTGGAATCTCATCAATGAATGGCATAGTTATACGAGGGATAAAATCATGTAAGACCATATTCATAGCACTCATCATATGAGCCACAGAATAAGTCGCTCCTTGAGGTAAAGTACACATTCGCACTAAGCCTAAAGGAGTTTTCATTGTGGTTATGTCGTGACTATCAATTGCTAATTGGAATTGGTCATATCTAGAATATAAATCACCCATTGAATAGATAGAATGTCCTGAAAATGATTCAGCAAACTCATCTACAATGGGTCCTGTTCCTACATTCCTTATGGTGACTTTATTGACAGGTTGGAGATCTTGAATAAAACATAGTTTCCCATTCTTTTTAGGCAGAGTGAACCATCGATTTGAGTAAGGTGCAAAAGATGGCTCTAAAATTCTCATGTTTATCTTCTCCTTAAGTAGTTTCATTAGCTCAGGTAAGTGAGCCTTTGGAACTGGTATAGGACGAAGATTCCATGGAATATGTGGAATAGTAAAGATTATCATGGGTGCAACTAGCTTAGGATCTACACAACCAATCTCATGAGGATACATAGTAAAGGCTTTTCCATGGCTACGTATGAATCCCTCGAATTTATCTCTCTCTACTGGCAAAAGAAAGTCATCATCTCTACCAATTTTCACATGTTTGATTGTCTCATCCGTGAATGTATGTCCTATGTTTTTCTTATCCCGAAGAATTGGATCATTTTTCACATCAATAATTTTTTCATTACTTCCTTGAGGTAATGGTTGAGCTATGGGTTTGATTTTTTTGTCTACAGTTTTGTACTTTGTTTCAACTAAGGCATCATGTGTTTGGTTAAATTTTGAGCACTTATCAACATTGAGAGCATACTCTTGGATTAGAGCATACTCATCAAGGGAAGAAAGAAGAATAATATGGGAATTAGAATTTTGTTGAAGACATAACTCTAACTCCTCAACAGTAGAGAAACAATGAGATGTTTCAATCACATGCTCAATGTTCTCATCATGTTCCATGATTTTGTTGTTTTTATAATTTTTTTGAGTTTTTTGGATAAAAGACTTGGACAATTGACTCTTATGAAGAAAATCTAATCTAGAATGTGGAAAACAAAGTGACAAACTATTGTACAGGTTGGTTGGCTGCGAGATGTCAAACCAATATCCACTGTTGTCCCGCTCAACAATGGGTTCTATCCGAAATTTTGATCATATGTAGCTCCAAACATGAATCGAGGTGCACAATCACTACAAGCATGCTCATGACCCTGAGTAACAATAGGTTTCTTTCTAATTGACAATCGATTCCTAGGATGATTCACTCCTACTGTCATGACTTGAAGTGCTTGCATTCCATCCTTAGACTTGAATCTAGCATAGGTAGACCCATCATCCATGGCTTTAGTTTCCATACGACTCTCACAAATAAAGGGTTGACCTAAGAGAACTTCATAGGAGCAATTATCTTGAATAAAAAAGTGAAACTCTTCTGTGATTCCTCCTATGGATATGGGCACACTAGCACAAGCTCCATACAGCTACACCATTATCTGCAGTTCTCATATGCCATCCACAATCTTTATCTATGGGCCATCGAAACTTATCATAGACTTCTCTTGAAATCACATTGATTTCAGAGCCGGAATCTACTAATGCATTTACAGTGATAGTGTTCTTATCATTTCCTATTTTAACATGCATCTCTGATGTACCTCTAGACCAAAATGTTCTTTTAAAGTGACTTTCAGGATTGTTTTCATGATTTTCATGGTCAGGTTGAATAGGTCCTAAGAAATTTTTATTAACATTTACTTCATCATCATCAAAGTCCTCTTCATCAGATTCATCAAAGTTTAAGGCTTCATTCATAGCTTGATCTTGATCTAGAGAATCTTGCATCTCAGTATCTAGATTAAGTGGAAACCTCTTCCTTTTAATTAGGCCGATAAAGTTATCTTTAAAAACAGGCTTTGCAATAGAGAAAACTTGTTCTAAAGACATAGTCACTTGACTCTTAAGCAAAATGTCATCTAAAATCTCCATAGGATCTATTTTTCTCTCAATTTCTGAAATCAAGATGGCTTTAGGTTTTCTCTTTGGTTTCTTTTGTTTTTGCTCAGGATCTTGTTTTTGTTCATGTTCTCGTGTTTGTTCTTCAGTTTGTTTTGAATGTTCTTGTTTATCTAAAGGCTTTGGTTCTGTTTTTCTTTGCTTTGTCTTCTTCCCTTTTTGTTTCTCCTCTTGTTTTTGTTCATTGGGTTCCGGTTCTTGTTTTTTATCTTTGGATTGTGATGTTTCTCCTTGCTCTATGATTGTTTCTATTCCCTCTTGGGTTTGTTTTCGAGTCACTCTTCTTTCACTAGGCTCAGCTTCATCTCTTTTTCGTTTTTCTTCTACATTGGATATGTGAGAAATAAGAGATTGATCTTCTATTGGTGATTCCCAAGCCGTTATTGTCCTAATCTCATCTCATGCTCTTACTAAAGCCTCTATGGAAAAATCACCTTCCTTTGTGGTTTTACTTGATTCCACTTGTTCATCAAGAGCTTCTAGTTTCACTCCTCTAGTTCCTACATCCGTTATGGTTATATTTTCATAGTGTTTTTTCATTCCTCCCTTACCATAAATTCCTTGCAAAGGTAGCCTAGATCGATAGTCATAGATTTTCTTGTCTATGTCTATTACTAGTCGTTGCTCCTTAGCAGCCTTCAATAGTTCACAATCTCTCAAAAAGTGCTCTAACGAATCACACCAAGGACACCTACGAGGGCCATGCACAAAACCATTTTGATTTTGAGGATTTTGATTAACTTGTGGTGGGAAATTTTGAAACTGAGGATTTTGTTGATAAGGTATTGCTTGAACAGGATAATTAGGATTTTGAAAAGGCAATTGATGTATTTGAGGAGCTTGGGGAGCAACATGTGGTACTTGAGGTGCAAGAGGAGCTTCCATATTATACGGTTGATGATTTTGAAAATTTTGATTTTGAGGATTTTGAAAAGCTATTTGAGAAGCTTGAGGATACATCTTTTGATACATTTGAGGATTTTGCACATGAGGATGAGGATTTTGCATTGAAGGATTATGCATTGGAGGAACTTGATATGCTTGAGTAGGAGCTACTTGTGGATTTTGATTGGTAGCTATAACATGTTGATTAGGCTCTTGAAAAGTCGTTGGGTTCATTTGATTTTGGAAAGTTTTGGTGTAATTAGATTGTAAAGCATCTATAGTCTTGGCCAAATTGGATTGTGTAGCAATAAGACTTTCCATTTGCTTAGTGAGAATTTCCACTTGAGATTGTTCAACTACACTTTTATTTGGCTCTACTTTAAAACCTTGAGTAGGCTCCATCATTTGAGGAATAGGAGTAGAGTCAAAAAGCATAGCATGGGATTGTTCTCTAACTTGCCCCTTAGTTTGTGGAAGGCTAGCTTGAGGAAGACTAGTTTGCTCATAAAGCATGGATTGTCTTTGATGTCTATGGGCTACAGCCTCTACTACTTTACGCACTTTTTGCCAATTGTCAGTAAGACCATAGCGCTTATCTGGTTCTTCTAATCGCCGTTCAAAACTTCCCTACGAGTTTCAGGATGAAGAAGCTTAAGAAAATTTATCACAAGATCAGGTTCCAAAGTTATCTTATCCTCATCAGGAAGTTGTTCATAGCGTCTAATATACTCATTTTGTAAGTGAGTAATAGAGCTACTAGGCTTTGGAGAATTGACCCATCGTAAGAATCCATCTCGATTATGTTGGCTATAATCTTGAAGATAGAATTCTTTGAGCATCTCCTTTCTAAAATCACTCCAAGGAAGACTATCATATTGAGTGACACGGTTTATGATAGAGCTATCAACAATTCGTTCAAAGAATGATATCAAAAGATCTTCGGGAAGACCAAAAATCATAGCTTGCTCTTCAAACAAATCTAAGTAGCTTATGATGTTGATGCCATTGAATTTTCCCTTCTCTCTCAACATAGAAGAGACTATTCTTTGGCCTTGTTTCTCAACAATAAGGGATTTGAATCCTTCCTCCATCTTATGTGAATAAGCAAGTGATGCACGATGCTCTAGATCTCTCACAAATGCGTTTACTTCACGACGAAGATGTGCACGATACTGTGAGAAATCCAGTGCAACACTCAAGACTGATGATGATGATATGATGAGGATGAAAAATATGAAACAAAGGATATGGATCACAACCTCCCAACAAGATCAGAAGCAAATGCCACGAAGCGTTTCACGTCGGGTTCAATGTGGAGGTGATCGCAATCCGGGTGGATCGGGTCCGGTCGTGGCACACACAGGGTGTATGAAGCTAATGAATGTTGGAAGGTTTAAGGACATGAAAGTGAAATTAATGTTGAGTATGGAGAAGAGAGAGATGTTGAAATGATTATGGGAATGGGAAAGTAGGAGTGCAAGTTAGATTTATGAACATGAATTATAAAAATGAAAGAGAACCATACACACGAATCAAATTTGGAAGGAAGAATGGTCCATTGAAGGAGCTTCTTAAACACTTCCTAATTCTAATTCATATGCATAGTCTTCTTTGGATGATCTGTATGCATGACGTGAATAGATGGAATCCTTACACATAAACCGGTTTTGAAAGGAAGAATGGTCCAATATTGGAGCTTCTTATACACTTTCAGAAACTAATCAATATATATGGGTATGTATGGATATATGCATGCAAGTGAATTATGATCAAAGAAACATCCTCACTGGTTCAACGCAATATTGCGGAGCCTTCTCACACATAGAAGAAATAGAAGACATGTAAAAATACTTAAGAGACTGAGAGAGGAGACAAGAGACAAGTGACAAGTGACATGAATTAAAAGGATTTGAATTAAGATACATGTAGAAGAGCATCGTGGTACGTCAAGCTAGGCAGTCTACTGATCAAAGGTGGTTCCGACCCTCAAACCATGACAGTTCAACCGAATGTCACACGTAAGAAGGTGAGTTCCACTTCAGTGACCCTATGTATGTCTAGGCTCATAACGTCTAACTAAAGAAGTCTAAGACTTATTAAAACCAACTCTAACTCACTCACATGCTCCACCGAGGGTGAGTTAAGATAGAGATGCTGATTTCAAGAGCCTATCCTAGATTGGAGTTTTAACTTAAATTTGAAACTAGGTACTATACTCATACTAGCCCACCTTGGATCCTCACTCGCTCAACCGAGGGTGATCGTCTCAAGGAAACCGTAAGCTAGCATGAGCCCTATGGATGCCTAACAATGATGCTCTAGGAGTTCGGAGGGGGGTTTATATAGTTTTTTGAGTGAATTTGGGCCCTGGGATCTAGAAAAATCAACTCTCAACTCTAGGATCACTACTTTTGATTACAACCATTTGATTAATCGAATCAATGGATTGGAATTGTTCTTTCTATCAAATCTAGTGTAAAGGAGTGAAATTTAGGCACCCTCATTCTCCACCATTGGATCTGGGGATGATCTGGACCGTCGGATCAGTGGTGACATCAATTCGGATAAGATAAGCCACTATTTTTGGAGAAACACTGCATTATTGATCTTTGATTGTAAAAAAAGTCTTCTTTTATGGAAAAACTCGTGGATCCTCCTTGCTTTAAGCATAAGTGCATCTCCACCCTTGAATATGAGCTCATCTTGATCGTACAACATTGCTCAATCTGCTTTCGCCATGTGGTGGCCCTTCAACCCTTCAATTTGCTTAAACTAGAAAACTGCGGTGATCCTGAAAACTGGACTTTGTACTCTTTGGCCCTCCAAATAGGCTTTGATGAAGATGAAACTTTGTAGGACTATGTTTCCAAAGATCTCCTTCAGGAATATGTAGAAAAAACTCCCATCTGAATCTCTCTTGTACAAGTTTGACTACATTTGGAAGCTTGCAAGGTGGCATTAAGGTGACTAGGAAGCTCTGATAGCCTTGAAAATTTGTACAAATATGTAGCCACATATGATCTTTATACATGCCAAACCATATGGCTAACATAAATCTCTATACAAGAATTTGTAGGGTCAAACTAGAAAAATTACATTTTTATAAAATGAACATAGCATATCAATGTGCTACAAAATCCATTTTCTGCTGAAATTTGGGCTATAGACTGCCTTTGACAATCTTTACAAGTATATGAATTTTCATCTAATTTGGTGACAATGAAATTTTTGCCCTAATTTCCCAACTTTGACCAGCTTTGACCGCTACCATAGACTTTCTTGATTTCTTTGAAACTTTGTATGTGAGCTTCCTTTGACATCCTTGATGCATCCTGGACTTCTCGGGGAATTCTGGCTACCTTCACCAAATATGTTTTTTGTAGGCCTTCACAAGTTAGAGAGGAGAGAAAATCTCGACGACAACGTCTTCAAAGAATTCCTAAGAAAGAGTATGGAAGTATACGTAGATGACTTATACACGTACTCAGGTCGGAGATAGGAGCATATCCCAGAGTTGTGAAGGATATTTGAAAAGTGTCGACAATATAGAGTATGCATGAATCCCGAGAAATGTGTCTTTATGGTGAGAGAAGGAAAAATCCTAGGACACATTGTATCTAGGAATGGAATCTCTACTGACGAAGACAAAATCAAAGTAATCCTAGAGCTTCCAAGACCAAAAAATGCAAAGGAAGTGCAAGCTTTTATGCATCATTGTGGATACTATCGTAGATTTATTCACATGTATGACATCATTGCAAAACCACTCTATGGTTTATTACCCCAATTCACATGGACGGACAAATGCGAGAAAGCGTTTAATGAACTAAAAAAACGACTCAGCACAGCACCTATTTTGAAAACACCCATTTGGAACAAGCCTTTTCATATTCATGTAGATGCCTCCAACTATGCAATAGGATGCATTCTAGCTCAACCTCCAGATGAAGGTAAATTGGACCACCCTATTGCCTATGCGAGCAGACAACTGAATCAAGTTGGAAGAAACTATACAACTACGGAAGGAGAAGGTTTAGGAATGAAGTACGTAGTGAAAAAATTTAGACACTACCTTCTAGCCAACAAGTTCAAGTTCTTCATAGATCATCAAACCTTATTGTACTTAGTCAATAAGCCTTGTAACACGGGAAGACTAGTAAGATGGTTTTTGTTACTAATGGAGTTCAACTTCAAAGTGATAGTAAAAAAAAAGAAATACCCATGTAAGAATTGATCATCTATCTATGTTAACACATGGAGAACCACCTAACGGAGTAGCAGATGATTTACTAGACAGTTACCTGTTCAATTTGGAAGTATGTCCTAAGTGGGCATAGAAGTTAATCTCAATACTCACCCATGGACCACAACACCGAATTAACAAGGAGGTTAGGAAGGGAATTCTGCAATCGCGTAACTTACACATTGTAGCAGAAAGTGTGTACCATAAAGAACCTAATGGTGTTTTGTCGAGATGTCTAGAAGGAGACGAACAGAAGAACTTGATTGAGCAAGTGCATGTAAACAAATGGAGAATGCACAAGGGGACCCATGGAAAGGGAGTTGAAATGATTAGGAGTTTATTGGCTTGATATGCCTAAGGATGTTCATGAGTATGTTGGTAGTTGCACGGAATGTCAAGAAACTACTCCAGAAGACCATACCTCATTACCCTTCTCTACAATAGCACTTGGCTAGAGTAAGACATTGGTGAAATTATTAAAGACACGAGAGCATGAGGAAGGAACAAGTCTAGCTAGAAATTGATCCCTAGAAGAAATGAGTAAGGACTATGTTATCTTGGGGAGACAATTATTCAAAAGAGGAAAAAGACAATCAGCTACGACTATGTGTGCATGAAGGAGAGTACTTATCCATATTAGAAATGGCACATGCAAGTGTTACAGGAGGACATTTCTTAGCCAAAAGAACTGTAAAAATGGTTCTCTTTGCAGGCCTATGGTGGCCAACTCTACATATGGATGTAGACACCTACGTACAAAGTTGTGAGGTATGCCAAAGAGCTAAGTACCCTATTAGATGAGATGACATGCCTTTGAGACCTATGGTTTGTGTGAGAGAATTTTCCAAATGGGGTATTGATTTCATAGGACCCATTAATCCACCAGCCAAAGGATCACACACTAATTACATAATAGTGGCAACAACCTATCTAACTAAATGGGTAGAAGCAAAAGCAACTAGAAAAAATGTCGCTAACACCATAGCCAAGTTTCTCTTTAAGCACATCTTTACTCGCTATGGACTACCTATAGAGATAGTAAGTGATCCAGGAATGCACTAAGTCTTCATTAACGAAGTAATAGAGTCCTTGATGAATGAATTCCTAGTGATTCATAAAAAATCAGCTCCTTATCACCTCAAGCCAATGGTCAAGCAGAAAGTTCCAATAAAGTGTTGTGTACGGTATTGACAAAGATAGTCAATACTGGAAGGTCAGATTAGGACAAACAATTGCATCATGCAATTTGGGCCTTCCATGTGGCTTACAAAAAAGCCATTGGAACTACTCCTTTTAACCTAGTGTATGGACAAAATGCAATCTTGCCAATTGACTTCCTGGTGCCTACTTTAAGAGTAGCACAACAGTATGAGTGGACAAAACATGAGCTATCCAAACAACTCGAGAAGATTGAGAAGTCACACGAAACAATACTACAAGCGGTTGCAGGAATTTATGCCGCTAAAAGGAGACAGAAAGCATATTATGATGCACACATCAAAGATAAAAGGCTTGAAAGAAGGATATTTAGTCCTGGTGTATACTTTGAAGCAACATGCCAAGAAGCTACAGAAACGAAGATACGGACCCTTACTAATCAATAGGATCTCAACTAGCAAAGCAATGAATCTCACCACATTAGACTGAGGTATACTTCCTAACTACATAAGTGGTTGTCGAGTAAAACGATATATGGAGCCATTGACGGATCAGATGTTAGCATGACTCATAGGAGCATAAAATCGAAAAAAAGAAGAAGAGAGAATTAGAGAAGAAGCACGCCAAGAAGCCCTAGAGCGTATCAAGAAACAAAAAGAGTGGATAAGGCAAAGAGATGAACGATATCTATAGGTAGAGGAACCCATTCCCATGGCCAATTACCAAGTCCAACAAGCCAACAAAAAGAAGCTCAACATATCTCAACCATATTTAAACCTAGGGGTTGGAACAACAGAGTACCAATTGATAGATGCACTGGTCGACTTAGGAGCAGCCCTAAGCTACATACGAATGACATTGATTACGCATCTCCAAACAACCATAAGCCCAACGAGCTTTCGCATGATAGGAATAGGAGGCCAAGTCATAGAATGTCTTGGGGAAGCCCTCATATCCCTCCACCTGGGAAATTCTTCGATGAAACAAAGAGTTTTGGTATGTAAGGATGAAGACTTAGTAGAAAATATGGTCCTAGGGCAAGAGAACGACGTGAGCATTCATTTAGCACAAGGATAGATATTAGCCAAAATAGGGCATAAGGAAATCTTCAGCCTATTAGAAGAAAGACCTTCTCCTATTCATAAAATTATCAAGTTGGAGGAAGACACCATAAAAAAGGAAATAGAAGATGAATCAAGCGAGAGCATACCCAAAGAACACCCTAAGCTAGAATTGCCTGCAAATATGAACGTGTTACTTGATGTTGTGCCATTCTTTCCCATGAGAGATAAATCTAAGAGAGAAAGTGAGGACAATGCTCCAAAAATTACCTACACCAAAGGAAAAACATCCCCATGGAAGTCTACTACTCGAGCATCATATTCGTGGAATACTCGTCTACAATGAATTCGAAAGGATCAAATGACTAAACCAGATGATTCAACTAAGGAGTACACCAATCAGTCAATGAAAACAAGGAGAGATCACCACTACTCACCACCGCAATCAGAACCACCAAGACTCCTTCGTGTGTGGCTTCCAAAATCATTAGTTGAAGCCCAAAAGACTTACCAGCATATGTGGATTCCAAAGAAAGATAGAAAGACCGCAAATCAAGAGCAAGACAAGCTCAAGGAGACATTATACCAACACAACGAAATAAGGAGGGCCAAGGGGAATCAGCACAAGCACCAAAGGAATGAGATGTCAACCAATAATACTTCACAAAAGAAGGAAACAAGGACCAGAGAGTGACCCAAACAACAGAACCAAATACTTAAAACACCAACTGCAAAATGGATATGGAGACCCAAGAGGCAGCCAGGACAAAACAACCAACTCAACAAGATTCCACTTGCACTCTGTTGGAGTTAGACGTCTGCGGAAGCACGCGAACAGCACAAGGAAGAGGAAGAAGCTTGGAGCACAACACACAAGACTGAATGTATTACTAGAGAATGTACAAAGATAAGTAGCCCATTAGGGCAATAGGCGTATATACAAGCCGGGGGAAAAAAACCTCCTAAAGAGGGAAAAAAGTGCCCCGGCGGTCCTAGAGTGTTCACACACATCACTACCTAAATATATCAACAAATCCCCCCTGGGAGTGATGCGGTGAACAAGGAGCTGGCACTCATGTATAAGGAAGTGCCGAGCTATGTGGAAATCACTCCACAAAAGGAAGTAAGCCCAAAGCTTTGCGGAAAGCTTCAAACTTCTCCCTAGGCAGAGCCTTCGTGAAAAGGTCTGCAATGTTCTCCTGCGTGGGCACATATGCCAAGCTGATCTCCCTAGTAGAGAACCTCTCCCTGACATAGTGATAATGCACCTCAATGTGCTTAGTGCGAGCATGGAACACAGGGTTCCTCGCAACTGCCAATGCGCTCTGACTGTCAGTGAAGATGGTGGTGGCAGAAGACTGGCCAACACCCAAATCAGCCATAAGGCGTCTGAGCCACACACACTCAACAGTCGCTGTGAAAGCTGCCCTATACTCAGCCTCACAACTGGAAGTGGCCACAGTAGGCTGCTTCTTGCTCAACCAAGATATACATGAGCTACCAAGCATGAAGCAAAAACCACTGGTGGACACACGAGTGTCATAGCAACCAGCCCAATCTGAGTCAGAAAAAGCATGCAAATCTGGCGGTAGTGATCCCCCCTTGGGATAAAACAACCCAAGTAGCCGAGTACCACTCAAGTAGCGAAAGATGCGCTTAACCGCTTTCCAATGCGTGACTCCTGGGCAATGCATAAACCTGCTCATCTGTGAGACAGCAAACTGAATATCTGGCCGAGTAATGCATAAGTAAATCAAGCATCCAACAGCCTGCTGATAGAGAACAACATCAAATGCATCTCCAACATCATGAAGACTCAATCGTAAACCTGTCTCCATAGGAGTGGCAATAGGCTTACAGTCTTCAAGGCCAAAACGCTGCAATAATGTGTCAATATATTTCGTTTGACACAAAGCCATTCCACCATCAACTTGCATAAACTGAATGCCCAAATAGTGATGCAAATGCCCCAAATCAGACATCTCAAATGAGGCATGCAAATCAGCCTTGAAATCAGCAATATGCTTCTCAAGAGGACCAGTGAGCAGCATGTCGTCTACATAGACAACAATGATCAAAAGCACATCATTAGCACGCTTAACATATAAGGTGCTTTCAGTTGGACTGTTCTCAAAACCATGTGCAATCAGATAGGCATGTATTTTCTCATACCAAGCACGTGATGCTTGCTTTAAACCATATAACGCCTTCTTTAACCTACACACCTGGTTTTCATGCCCTTTCTGCACAAAGCCACGGGGCTGAAAAACATACACTTCTTCATGCAAGTCACCATTCATAAATGTTGTTTTAATGTCCAACTGATGTACATTCCAACCATGATGGGCTGCAAGTGCACAAATGCTCCGAATAGTAGTCATACGGCATGTAGGTGCAAAGGT
Organism: Ceratopteris richardii; assembly: GCA_020310875.1. Classification (NCBI taxonomy): domain Eukaryota; kingdom Viridiplantae; phylum Streptophyta; class Polypodiopsida; order Polypodiales; family Pteridaceae; genus Ceratopteris; species Ceratopteris richardii. The sequence goes on from CM035429.1 coordinate 28,278,233, forward strand.
CTCATCAAAATCAATGCCTCTTTCCTGCGCATAACCCTTTGCAACAAGCCTAGCCTTATACCTGTCAACTGTACCATCAGGTTTACGCTTCAGCTTGTATACCCACTTAGTGCCAATGGCCTTCTTGCCAGGAGGCAAGTCACATAAAGACCATGTACCATTCTTCATTATAGCATCATATTCAGATTGCATAGCAGCCATCCAATTTTCTGAATTTTGTGCTTCATCAAAAGAAACAGGCTCATTCTCATCACAGAGACTAGATGCAGCCATAGCATAGCAATCTGATGCAAAGGAGGTACTATGAGAGCCTGAACGAGTACGATATGACAAAGGTGCATCTAATTTGCTGTCACGCAAAGTCTGCACCAGCCATTTTGGCATAGTTTTTGCTTGTTCAATATCAGCTCTCTCATCAACAAGTGCATCATGTAAATCTGCATCAGAAATGGCATGATCTGCATCATCATATGAAACCTGCAAAGGCTGAGAAGTTGCCTCATTAGGACCAGCGCTAGCCTGTCCACCTGTAAAAAGAGGCATCAAAGTATCATACATGTCTTTGGAGCTAACAGATGTCTCCTTAGTACATGAAAGCAATGGCTGAATAGCATCTTCCACAAAGACAACATCACCGCTAACCAGAATGCGTTTAGTCTGTGGATGATACAGACGATAGCCTTTACTTTCAGAACTGTACCCAACAAAAATACATTTTACTGCCTTATCATCCAATTTTCTGCGATGTTGTTCAGGCACTAATGCATATGCCAAACAACCAAAAACACGCAGATGAGCAACAGATGGCTTGCGGTCATGCCAAGCCTCATATGGAGTGATAGACTGCAACGCTTTCGTGGGACACCTGTTCAGTACATATGCTGCACACATGACAGCCTCAAGCCAGAAACTATGTGGTAAAGCCTGACTTTTGACCATGCACCTCGCCATCTCCATGAGTGACCTGTTCTTTCGTTCAGCAACTCCATTCTGTTGAGGTGTATACGGCACTGTACACTGGTGTTTTATCCCACGTTCAGCCAGAAATGCATTAAAATCTGAAGACATATATTCCCCCCCTCCATCAGAACGGAGGGTGCCCATTTTACATGCTGACAGATTTTCAGCCAAAACCAAAAACTGTTTGAAGCACATGAACACTTTGGACTTTGCTTTGAGTGGATATACCCATGCATGCCTGGAAAAATCATCAATGAAAGTCACGAAGTAAAAGTAATTTCCAAAAGAGGGTGTCTGCATAGGACCACAGACATCACTATGTACAAGTTGCAATTTCTGCATAGCCCGAACTGAACCATCTTTTGGAAAGGAAGAACGCTGCATTTTGCCCAAAATACAGCCTTCACAAACATGTTTTCCAGGTGCCTCAAGTTTGGGCAAAGAGGACACCATTTCAGATTTCTGCAGGCGTAACAAACTAGCAAAATTCAGATGACCAAAGCGTGCATGCCAAAGCTTTGCATCTGACATAGCTTGAGAATCATGAACTGCACATGCCGAATCATTCACAGATTTTTCATAGTCTATGAGCTTATACAGCCCATGACATAAAATGCCAGAAGCAATAATCACATCGCCATTTGAGAGATCATGGACTGTACACCTGTCATCAACGAATTTCACAACCAAGCCAATCTTGGCTAATGCAGAAACTGATAACAGGTTCTTTTTGATCCCTGGCACAAATAAAGCATCTGACAAAGTGAAACAACTACCATCAGCAGTAGTCAGAATGATCTTACCAACTCCCATAACAGGATAAGAGGAGTTATTGGCGCATGTGACAGTATTCCCTGTAGGGGCAGGCTCGAGTGAAGAGAAGAAACTGCGCTGCGAGGTAATATGTTTGGTTGCCCCACTGTCAAAGTACCAAACATCTGAGTCTACTGCAGACATGCACTGATCATGAGAAGATGGGTCAAAACTGCAAACAGTAGTAAACGCCCATTCTTCTTCCTGCACAAGATTTGCAGACTCTGTTTTTGGTGTAGAGGCCTCTACAACAACCATTCCAGCCTCTTTCTTCTTTGCCTCTTTAGCAGCCAGTTTTGGACAGTTCTTTATAATATGATCATTTCCTTTACAGTACTTGCAGAACAATTTCTGCTTTTCTGATTTCTTCTCATCTTTATCCTGGTTCTTCGATTGTGCAGCATTCGCATATTTCTGCTTACTAGTAGAAGAGCTCCATTTTCCTTTGCCCTTCTGACTAGCCAGGAAAGCTTGATCTGCAACACGCATAATGGACCTGTTCTGCCTGGACTGATCTTCCTGCAACAGAACAGAGACTAATTCCTCAAATGACAAGGCATTCGGATTGCCTTTCATCATCAATCGAAGAGTAGAGGCAAAACTCTGATATGAATCAAGAAGGCCATTCAGAACGGTCTGCACAAGTGAGCTATCTGGTATAACCTCATCAGCAGAAATCAATTGTTCCTTCAGGTCTTTGATCTTTGTAAGAAAACTGTCCATCGAATCACCTTCATTCATGTGCTCACTCTCCAACAGTTTTCGGAGGTAAGCAACACGAGCCTCATTCCTAGCCTGGTACAAAGTGGTAAGTGTATCCCAAGCATCCTTTGCTGTTCTGCAAGAGCGAATGTGAGGAATAATGGCACGTTTGACAGACAAAGCTATCAATGCATGTGCCTGGGCATCTCTGCCATCCCAACGAATCTGCTCTGCAGTAGGTGCAACAGAAACAGCAGCACGAATAGGAATCTGCGGAATATCATCTTCGACACCATCTTCATCAGCTCCAACACCTGTATTTGCAGTACCTGTCGTTACAGGTGTAACAGGACGTCTTTCAACACCCTGCACAATGTTCCACAATCCTTTTGCAACCAGTACATGTCGCATCATATAAGCCCATAATGGGTAGTTGGTACCATCCAACTTATCCTCAACAGCCAACATACGGAATACATCACTGCTTTCAGCCATGGCCGATGACTAAAATACCTTGATGCAGAAAATTGACTGTATCTCAAAAAGTTGAATAGAACTGCCCAGACGAGTTCTGCTAGACCTGTAGCAGACTTTGAGATGCTTAAACTGGCGAACAAAAACTGGTATATACCTTTGGCACAAAAAGATGAAATATCCTAAACAAGCACTGTGATAGTGCGATTCTGAGAGTGCAAAACAGAGGAGTGTCGAGGGTGCCCTAGATGAAGCGACGACCTTCTCTGATACCAATTGTTGGAGATAGATATCTATGGAAGCACACGAGCAGCACAAGGAAGAAGAAGAAGCTTGGAGCACAAACACACAATACTGAATGTATTACTAGAGAATGTACAAAGATAAGTAGCCCATTAGGGCAATAGGCGTATATACAAGCCGGGGGAAAAAAACCTCCTAAAGAGGGAAAAAAGTGCCCCGATGGTCCTAGTGTGTTCACACACATCACTACCTAAACATATCAACAATCACAGAGAGCAAAAAGTGATTTAAACTTACTCACATCACCGGATTTTAAAGCTTGTTAGGGACGACAGAGTTTAGGAGGGGGGTGGTGTTGAGGGAGAGTCAAGCAAAAAGAAAAGTGTTGAGGGAGAGTCAACCAAAAAGAAAAGACGAAGAAGATCAAGATAGAGGCTTCACTAAATAGAATATATCTAAAGACATCAGGAAGCCCCACAGGGGCACACAACACCCATCTCTGCACAGAGCCGCGCGGGGGCACATAACAGTGGGAAGTATGCAACCGGCAAGAACGAATCAAGGCCAGCAATTATCCATGAAGAAGTGCAAGAAGATATTTGGCAGATCCTGAGCCCCAGGAAGGTGCTTCAACCTTTTGATCTTCGGGAGGTCTAGATCGAAGGCTATAAATCCAGACCTTCATACCTTCCACTGGTTGCATGCGTGGCAGCCTGACTTAACATAGTGAACCAGATTCAAAGAGGCGATTGGAAAATTAGACTACAAATCAATTGTAGTTCATCTCCACAGGTTGCAAGCACTGAAAATAACAGAACAGGCTAAAGAAATGCATCATCTCCCAGACGATGTCAAAGAAGATTCAAGAATAGGGCCTTTAAAACGTAATGCAAGCTTGAAGGGGAGGCAAGGCCCACCAAGTGATGCATGTGGTGGAAAGAAGTAAACAAGCTACAGACAAAACCAAAGCCTGTCAAAGGGTCACCTTGTAATATATTTTCCGATGTAAATGCACTAGAGGAGTCCTCTAGATGCATATCCATAGATATCCGTATCATTACTCTTGTAAACTAGTAGGAAACTAGTCGTTTAGTGAATAAAGTGCCGGTCTCTTGTGTGAAAGGACCATTTTTAGGGCACAAGTATATGAGTCATTTTGTGACTCTTTGTAAAGACTTTTTGCCATTGTGAACAAGGAGAGCAAAATTTCAAATTTGCTTCTTTCTTGCTGATTTCCTCCTTCTCCATGATCTTTTGTGTGTGTGTAATGATTGCAATGTATGTGTAGGACTGTTATCTATCCCTTCCCGTCACTTTTGAACCACTATAGTGTGTGTGTGAGCCATCTCGAGTTCCAGAGTGAGTGTTGGTGTTTCCCGCCATTCACTATTCTGTGTATAACTTGAAGAGCATTTGTCAGATTCGAGTGAAAATACCACCAATAACCCGCTATTCATCATATTCGGAGTTTGGCGCTGGGAGAACAGTTCGTCTTTGTGCTTATTGTTGTAAATGGTATCGCGGCATGCATTTTCAGAGAGTTAGAGAGTCGGAGAGGTAGTTAAGTCTTTTAGCTCAGCCACTTCACTTTCCATCATGTGTGCACACGTCCTCATACACTTGGTTCATGCACTTCCTCAGATTGACAATTAAACGTGTATGGATCCTACACTATATGCACTTGTGGGGCAATTGAGATTTAGTCTCATCCACACAAGTCCCTAAGGCTTCGTGACTTAGGTACACAATATCAAATAGTCATATATGTTAAATATAAAAGTATCGCAATTACCTTATAAGTGATCCAAGATGATAGATCACATCTCGTACTCCTTTCGTTGCACATCCATCGATAACCAAAGGTAAAATATGCTTCAAAAAGTTATGCCAATCATGGGTCTTTAGTCCAGATAAGCTCTTATCATCCATAGTAAACATGTTCTGGAAAGATGCTCCATATCCTATAGGGGTCCGAATCAACTAAATCCTATTGTTGATAGTCTGCATCTCTTTTGTCGTAAGTACCCAAGGATCAGGTGCATAAGTCATTTCCCATCGATGTCTATCAAAAACTAGCCATAACTTTGGTTTTGAGTTTTGGTCCTTCAAATCATTCGTTGATGCTATGGTGTGTTTTAATCCAAGAAGATGTTGCCATAATGAATAACCAATATTCTTGAATATATGCATACGATCAAAAAGATGACAGACCTTTAACCCTCTCCAATACTCCAAAGATTACCATATTGATATATTCTCTGCGAGTGCCAATTTTCCTTTACCTCTCTTCACATTCTCATTATCTTCATCATCACTGAAGATTTTTTATTCTAGATCTATAAGAGGCCCATCTATCCATTTTCGATACCAATCCATAGGCGTCATTGGTTTTGGACACTCACATGTTTCAAGTTTTCTATTAAAATGTATCGCTTCTCTTTTACATCACATCTAATGCAACTCCTAACTTTAGATTATGTGGTTTTTGTGCAAAATCAGACCATGTAGAATCAATATGCTAAAAAACTCCATTGTTGGAATTTTGATTATCCCATCAGTACTTTTATGATCATGTCCCCATGTCAAAAGCTTTGATAATTCAGGGTTTTGAAACATATGTTTAATCCATGGTGCCAATGGAAAATGTCTCAATACCTTTTTTGGGATTTTACCTTCATCCTTATATCGAGGAGATTGACATTTTGGACATGTCAAAGAGTCTGCATATTACCTCTATATAAATTACAATTGTTAGGACATGCATGTATACATTGATAGTCTATATCAAGATTGTTGATTATCTTATTAATTTCATCATGTGAGGTAGGAAGAATATTCTGACTTGGTAAAAACTTTTCACATAATAACTTGTAAGTTCAAAGTCATATTAATATAAATAAATAAATAAATATACCCATATATATATATGTGTGTGTGTGTGTGCGTGTGTGTGTGTGTAGAACCTTAGCTAATGTAAGAACAAGAAGTTGCATTGAATGGACACTTTCTTTCCACCCATCCTTTGAAATTGTTCTTCCATCCTTCAAAATCTTCCAGATAAATTTGCTTCTTCTATTTTCCAAAGGACCTAATACCTTCATAGTGAACTGATACTTAATATTTTTATGCAAACTTCATAAAGGAGTTAACAGCGCAGTTATTAGGTCGACTAAAATAGGATAATTAGATGTATCAAGAAGATTCTAAAGGCTTGAAGGATAATTCCAAAGGCTAGGTGGACAGAATATCTTCATTCGATACAGGTATGCATAATTTGGCCTTAATTTCATAACATGTGTATGTATGTATATGTGTATGCATTCATGTAAATGTGTATGTCTATGTATGTATGTATTTATATGTGTATGTGTATGCATGTATATATAAATAGATAGAAAATTAAAAATTATACCTTAATAGTTCCAAAACATATAAATTACTCCATCCAAAATGATTTTGAAGATTGAGAATAAGTAAGCTTGCACTTAGTCATCTTAGGTGACTTCCTTCATATACATGCTTTAGACATTCCTCTCGAAGATATTTCTCATTTTTAGAAATATCAATGCTCTTACTATCATTTTGACACCAGTCCTCAATAAAATCTACCATGCCATCATCTTCATCATTGTTGCACAAGTGTTGTACTTTATCTTCTTTTGAATATAGGTCTTTCAACCTTGCATATTCCATAGGATCACTTTTGCATAGCCTCCTCATAGAAGCTTCTGATAAACGAGCTGGCAACTCTGAATGGTGTGGTGGAATATAATCAATATCATATGTTGGAATCTACACACATGAATAAAAATCATTAGTATTCCATAAATGAATGAAAAGTAAACTTTAAACATAAAATTAGATATGTAAGTATTTTGAAAGAGATTGAAATTAGAATTTTTCAATGCAACACAAGATAGGTGGATAGAAAGTTTTCATTTTCTCTTTAGCTAAAAGGTGCTTTTAGAGGTCTATGCCATCCATATTTCACTAATAATTCATCACTAGCATGTAATGAAGTAATAGCATTGACAACTATGTATCTTGCTACATCTCTACTCATGTATGGTGATTCATGACTATTTTCACGCTTTCCAAATGTGCAATTAGTCCTTGAACTATTCTGTAACCTTCAACTACTATTTATTAAACATGCTATATTTCCATGCATGTAAGATCTTCATCAATATAAATCTTTCATTTTCTATATATGGAATCCCTCTACTATTAAGGGATGTTGCATTCAAGCATATTCCATAAGTACTCATGCTTTGAACATAATGTTCAAGTAGCTGTCAATCTCTGCATCCATATATAGGACCACAAAATGACATAAGACTAACTTCAGAGTCCGGAGAAACATACAAATCCTCTACAATAAAGAGACCATGACCAACATTAGTAATAGTGAAGAAAGTGATCATATAGCGATTAACCCAAAAGTTAAAAACCTCTCCATCTAAAGGAAGTGTTCCTCTATTCCATCCTCCATATCTTCTTCTATCATATGTTTGTGCTA